>CAAKHF010025438.1:12210-24710 GCA_901007745.1 Hippocampus kuda | reverse complement strand
TTATATTCCAAACAATCATTCAACCTCATTCTTTTCAACTTCCAAATCTATCTTTCGGGTAATGACATCCACCAATTGCTTAATTTGTTCTAGCTGCTATGATATCCATAAAACTATGCAGAATATAAATTACTCATAAGTTTTGATATCTTTCTTGATGAGTTTCAAGTTTAAAACTTCTCACCTTATCATGAGCCTTTGGAGTGTTTTTTTTGGTCTCATTGACTTCTTGAATGATAATCTTACATTGAGTAAGTAAGAGTTAGGTTTACAAAAGTGTGGTGTAATAAAATCTCAATTATTGATATAAAACAATATAATTTCAATTATTTATATTAAGGTCTTTATGATAAATTGATGTTTATTGCTCTGATTTGCCGTGGTTTACATGCATTTTTCAGTTTTATAACTTGTATAATAAAAAAAAATATTCTGAAGTTACTCCACATAGTCACACAAAGCTCCGTCAGACTACCAAATGATGCAGCTGCTTTCCTTTTTAGGCACTCAATGGTAATGTGTTCTTTTGCGTACATGTGCAGAAGGAGCATGTGTTTATGGGTGTGTGCGTGATGGTGTGCGCGCAGTGCGCATGCGCAATCAAAAACTTCCTGGAGTCCTTTTTAAAATGTGCACCAAAGCAGGACTAACACGTCGGCGCACGCTCTGGTCCTTGCAGCGTCATCTCTGGGATTTAGTTGTCGCCTGTCAGTGCTCAGGCAGCATATGAGCATGATAACGCACAATTTGCATGGGAACAAGGTAACATCTAGCAGAGGGATAAAACATTCAACTGCCTTTTAAGTGAATGAAAGGGACACACGTGATACAAACATCAAATATGTTACAGGACGGTGATACAGAGATTATAATATATGTAAAAAGTGTTGATGGATAAATACAGGAAATACTTTATTCATCCTCTGAGAGCTGTAGTTAATTTATTTACGCTTGCAGGCCCGTGCCGTGCAAAAACTTTGACGGGTTCTTTGATGTATAATATTCTATGAAAGAAGGGCGTGGATGGAGCGGCACATGTCTCATGACAATGGGGACGAGATCCATTGATTCCAACAAGACAGACATTAAAACTTGAGTTTGGAGTAAATACACAATAGTAGTACCGGCCGACCTTTTTACAGGTGCAAGTTGCAAAATATTTGTTTGCTATATGAAAGGTGGTGAATTATTCAGGGATTATTTAATAATGCAGAGAAGTGAAGGCGAGACTCAAAACCATGGTGCTGAAAACTGCTAACTCTGCCTGCCTGGAGCTCTCGGTGCAGAGACACAACACGCCACATGTATCAGCCTGATTGTTTCTAATTGGCAGGCAAACTGTTTCTTCCTGGTCTTACCGCCTTCATCTGCTCATCGTTCTGAGTTTACATCACCCTGTGTATTTTGTGCATTGCTTTGCAGGGAGGAAAATGCATGACGTGTTTTTTATTTTTTTATTTTTATTTTTATTTTTTTTTTTACGGTACTTGTGAACAGGAGCTAGCTCTCACGACACACACATAATAAACATAAAGAACACGGTAACTGTCTGTCGTTCTAATTATCTTAAACCACGGTTACAGCAATCATGTTCATGTCAGTTTGATGCCTACCACGCAAACTAAGAAAGCCCAATCGATATATTACAGCGCACGTCACCACTTCTTAAAGCAGCAGTGGGTGGAGATGGCGCCTTTAAATAGACAGTATGCAGAGTGTGTCTATCTTTAGAGCTTCGAAGTCCCTGACAGAAAGTGAGAGGTGAAGGAAACGGCGGGGAACACGGGAAAATGAGAACGAAATTGAGCGGGTTTATTTGTGTTGTGCTGAGTAGGGCGTACTAAGCTGCAGGGTTTGAATCATCCCATATCCGTCATGGAAGCTGGTTGAGAGGGTCAAACTCAGTACTGTGGCGAATGGTTCTGTTATCGCACAGCTTAAAATTCGCCGCACTGCTTTTTGTCAAAGACGGTGCAAAACAAGGGCTGGAGGACGACCAAAAATAGAGATGCCCAATTAGAAGCGATCCCAAACCTTTGATGAAATTAGCGGGAAAAGGGGCTTGCATAACCGACCCTCTCAGACAACGACAACATGTGCAGACAGCATATGTGAGGCTTGTCCTATTTAACAGGAAATGAGTCCTAGCTCAATTTTCTGGTGCTGTGAGAAGAAAGAAAGAAAGAAAAAAAAATACATAAACAAACTGCAGAGAGTACCTTCGTCAAACAACTTGTCTCCTTCAGCTATGAACTGCATTAAAGTTGGCCTTTTTTAGGATCTGTCAACAAATCTGCTTTGTGCTATTTATTCCTACATCATAGCCTGTCTGCTGCTGCTTGCCAGACATATCTGTAAAAGTCGATATTTTATAAGTAATGGAAAATATGGAATGGCCCCGCTTTGTTGCGATTTCAACTTCCGCTGTTCTGTTGTGACTTTGTACAATCCTTTCAATGTCAACATTTTAGTCTGTCTATCCCGAAGTATGTTCGAGGTCATTATTCCAAATGATTTGTTGGGGCTAAGGTCAGAGCTTTGTCAGTCAAATTCTGAAAAGTCACCCAACCATGCTTTTAGGGGCCTTGCTTTGTGCAATTAAAACAAAGCCATGATGGAATAGAAAACCGCCCTGCCCATTTTCTCAAAGAGTGATCAAGAGAAATGTCTCAAGACCAAGTGGTAATATGTATGGTGATATGTACCTGTGATTTCCAGGTGGGCAGGGCCGATATACATTCGCCGCTTGAGCCGCTAAACCTAGCCCGAGAATAAAGTTTTTTTTTGTATGCGGATCGGTTTTGAAATCATCAAATAAAAGGCTCATGCAGTATACAAATCAAGTGTCACCTTCTCATACAAACCCTAGGCTGGCATTCATGTGAAATATCACACTGACTGCACTGCATTCACGAGTAAGGGTGTGACCAAGTCGCAATAAGCCCAAAAGTAGCAATAAATGACTACACGACTAGAAACACCACCACTGTGACTAGATTATACCTCGTCTGTACAACTAACACATGAAAGAGTCACAACATAGTCACTGTTACTTCAGCTAGCAACAAAACGTGGCTGAATAATCTGCCTTGTTAGCTATCCATTGTTATGTACACTTGTCTATGTTCTCACACTTGTTCAGATGAACACTAAACATAATCTTGTATGCACATTCAATTGTAATTTTGATTAAATACAATATGAATATTGTTGGGAGAAATGGTAAACTATTGTAGACTGATACATTTAAGAGTAAAATATATATATTTTTTTACATATATATATATATATATATATATATATATATATATATATATATATATATATATATTATATATATATATATATATATATATCTTCCTGAAAACGTTTTAAAACTAAAGTGGGCTGGTCTGAGTCATGAAACTCCAGGGCCGAGCTAGACTTTGTTTGTTCATTTGACTAAAAAAAGGTGACTATTTTTTACCCTATTGAATCAATTGTGTTGACTGTCTTCATAGACTGCTACCTAAACTCACCATGTAGCACACGGCAACTATGTCCTCACCTAAAAAAATCTATTAACAAATAATCCCAATAAGACACGAGTCCAGGAAAATATCCAACAAGAACTACATCGGTGTTCTCCTCTCGTATGCCTCGTCCGTCGGCAGCCACAGCTATAAAAGAAACAACGCGGATAAGAGAAGAAGACTGCAGCAATTAAAGGCTTTAGTCGACAGGGCAGCTCCCCTCCTGCCCCCATGCAGACAGAGGGATTGGGACATAGAGCCTGGGGATTCTTTGGAGCCTCTTCTCATTCTCACCGCATAAGTATGATGGGGGCAGCGGGGGTCTGGCAAGTTGGGGAGAGGGGTGGAGGCCTTTTGAGGGCTCTGTGGAGCCTGCCTAATCAGACAGGACAGTTCCTGCTTATTATAGAACCAAGCCTGGATTATAAAATCAGAATCAAACTACCGTCTGAGAGGCAGAAGAAAACTTCACTCTCTTCAATTAATAAACTTCAAGAGGCGTGGCGGTGGATCAAATGACATCGGTTTGCATGCAAATATCTGGTGTGCTCTGGTGCATTGTGAAATACAGTATATTCAAATGCTGCGGACATAGCACACAACCCAAAAAAATCCTGCAGGCCATCAACTGGCTTCATTTTGTTACAAGAGACAACCTTACCAATCTGGTCGTTTAGGAGAAATGTGCATGTAACCTCCAGTATCAATATGGGAGCACAATTTAATCAGCCATGCAGGGCAATGAGCTTTTTTTCCACTTCATGTCACCTGCAGGTGGCAGTTGCAATCATACACCTTGTATTTGTCTGTCAACCTGCACCTGGAGTATAGGTGCACCATCTGTGCCTAACGCCCCCATCTGTAGTGTTTATTTACAACTAAACCATATGTTTGGTCACTGTCCTGTTGCTTTTTTCATGAGTGTACACTAGACAATGGTAGCAGAGTTAGTTGGTTGGTTGGGTGGTCGCTTGGCTGCTTGAGTTGCTCGTCCATCTGTCAGTTAGTCTGTCAGTTTTTTTTTAATCATTATTCAAGCAACAGTTTCAATAGTTTATGTTTAAGTCATTATTATTTGCAGTTGGCAGATTGCTGCACTACACTATTTTTTTTCATTGCTTTTAAATTTCCGGTTTTAAAGCACTGGTCGTGACAACAAACATAATTATCAAGTAATTAAGGACTTTAGAAACAAAGATTTGTTTGCATTAATTTCAAAATGTTCTTATACAGTACAAAAAAAAATGTAGAATATCATTACACAGAGAACTATGAAGAAATTGACCAATCAGGAATAATAATGATGCCTTATAATGTCAACACAATAATTTTCATGCTCACTTTTTCATGCTTTCCACTTGATCGCTTGGGTGCTACTTGTTGAAATGATTCAACAGGTGTCCTGCATTGTCTTGTTTTTGACAATATACCACGCACAACAGCTTTCTCCTCCTCCTCGCTCTGGAGATACCGCTGGGAGAGGAACTTCCCCTGTTAAAATAGCTTCATCTTCGGATGTCATGGCTGCCCATCAGCTGCACGGATACCTGAACCCGCGTATACCTGTACGTTTGGTCAATTTGTTGCTATTGCTTTCTGTTTACTGCTTCGTCTTTCATTTATCGGCGAAATCTGTTTACTTCAAATTGCAAACCAATGGTTGAAGAGGGACTCCAATTGGCTAGAGTCACGCACATAACCGTCACTCACGTCTGATGTAGTAAAATTGCTCACCGCTCGCAGGTCTGTATCTGTGCGGCCTGGTCCCAAATGGACGGAGGCCCGGTAACGATCCCCGGACCGGTGGTTGGGAACCATTGAAGGAGACAATACATCGACTTAAAAATGTATCTAATTCCAGATGATTCTATTTTGTGTAGCTACTTGAAAAAATACTATTGAGTTAAGTCAATGTATCATTTTTTTTTCCAGTGTATCTAGTACAAGAAGCCTTTCATGCAGTGTAAACAGTGTCCCATCTGCTCTCACCAGTAATTTATGTCTCAAGTCTGATCTGACAAAGTCACCCTGACAGTGTGATGAGTGCATACCAAGTGTAAGCAGGTCAACAAAATAAACAGGGTTTAAAAAAAAAAAACTGTCATCTCTTCAGGCAATCCTGTGTGCACTACGGCATTCAGAATATGCTTTTACACCTGTGTACTTTGTCTCAAAGTGTATACTGATGGACAAGAAAGTAAATCATCATTTGTCATGTTCAGTCTTTCAAATATCCACGTTGAAAAGATCTATCTGTGTGTTGTGACATTCTTTGTGCCATAAGCAGATTTACAACACATCAGCATCATGAAGCATCGACAGGCTGTCCCACATGTAACATTCCTGGCCCTCAAACTACAGGAACGGTGCCGAGCAGGCTAAATAATATGAAACAAGGAGACATATGGATAATTTTAACCACTTCTGTAACTAGTGCAAAATAAACTGAGGGTTTGTTGAAACTTTATACAAAAGAAAAGACAAGACAAGATTAAATGGGATGAAATATGATTGAGAGAAAAAGAACAATAACACAACTGTCTGTTGAGGTCCCGTTTCCCAAAAGCATTCCATTCACTCCTGAATTGAAAAAGACGGCATACGTCTAAAAGAGACCAAAGCAAAAATATAATGAATCAAGATGAGGATAGACACTCTAGTCTATTGTGTGTCTCAAAGAATAGCAATGAAAGAGGATAACACAGCAAAGAGACTTTATATAATAACAGCAACGAACCGCTGTATGAAAAATATGAAAGAAGACACTGTGCAAAAAGTGGGTTGAGAAAAATGAAAGCAGACATGTCAAGGTGATGTCCTCAAAAATTAGATGACACCGCCAGAAAAAAAAAGTTTCTCAATAACAAACTGAACCTCCAAGAAGCCTGCAAATTCTTATCAGCAAACAATGTCCTGTCGCCCTAATCACAGCAGATGTGATAACTGAATTATCTGTCTCCTCTGATCTCTTCATCTGATAGGAAAGCTACACTTCCTCCTCTCCGGGGCACAATCCAACTCCAGTGGAGCGCTGCGATTTCCCAGCCTCACATTTGAACCCTGGCAATGATCGTATCTCTACAGTTCAGCTGGAGGAACAAAAAAGATCACACAGAGTCAATTGGCTGGCGTGATCCGTTGGTCGAGAGCCAGACGTCAAGGGCTACGGCTGTAATCTTTGTCACGGCTCATAAGAGGCTCATATTTCAACCTAGCTAAACAGTGGTAAATGGTCAGCGGAGATCTAAGAGGAGTGTGCGTCGAAAGAATTTTAAACTATGCAAACAGAGGAACCAGATGCCCGGACCTGGAGTGTTACTGTACATCAAAACTTGTGGTTTGGTCTGTTGAAAGTTAAGTATTGAAACATATTCGTTATCGTGGTTCATTGAACCACAGTAGGTGAAAATGTAATCTAGAAAGATGCATGGTGAAAGAGTAAAAATATTTCTTTTCATAATTTTACACCTCCCACACACATGTTCAAACTTATCAAAACAAAAACCTCTCATTGAATATGGATGGCTAGATAAATGGACGTGTGGATGCCTGGGCACCTGTTCTCACCTTCTCTTCAAGAAACGACAGTCGTGAACATCACTTGAAGGAAACGAAAACTAGACTCACTCGCACAGCTATCCTAATAACAGGCACAGTGTACTTGCTTGAATCTGCTAGGTTACTGTAGAATTGACACATTAAACAAAAGACGAATTGTAAATGTAAACCTAAAAATGGTCTACCAGACAAGATATTTTAGTTTGATCGAAAGTATGGTCGCTAAATGCTAACAGATAATTTGAAACCCTGGCTAGCGTGTATTAGCATAGAGGTTACGGTGATCGTAAACTTTCAAACAACTGCTACTTTAAGACACACAGAGCCTACAACGATATTCACAAGCTTGTATTCTCTCTGCTCTGTGGGATCAATGACTATTACAGGAGATTAGGTGGGGGCCCTCTTTGCTTCATCTTCTTGCTCTTAATTACATGCGGCATATCCCCCAGTAGACTAACAACATGGCACAACACCGAAGGCGTGCAACTCTAGGTTATGACCCGCACGAACAATGAACTGTGGCAAACCTGGGGTTCACGCTATCTTGAAGTAAGAATGGCCCAGAAGTTTTACAATTTGGAGTTGGAAATGTGGGTGTGTGAGGTACATACTTGAAAATTCTCAGTCATCTTGCACTTAATAAGATTTTTTTTATTTGAAATGAACGATGAGATAAAGAGACTAGACATCAGACCTTCACTGACTATAGCAACTCCCCGCTTATGTCTTTCTTTGACTGTCACCCCCCATTTGTGTCTGCTCCCTTTGATCGAGAGACATCAGCAAACAGAGGCGGGATTTACGTCAGCGACGTCAAGCTGCTCTCATCACTTTTGCTCTGCTAAAGCGAAAGCTTTTGAGGCTCCCATCATAGAGGAGCATTACATCAGTTTCTAGGGTACCGCTTTTCTGTCAGCTCGACTATGACTGCGTCTCAGGGGCTTGTAAATAATCCCCGAGTGCTCCTTATATGACCCCAGATTGATACACTGCAAATAAATCTCACTGCTGTGAGCAAGAAAAGTGAAATCCCCTAATGAAAGTGTGAAACTAGTTCGTAGCACCCCAAGTTACGCCTCTTAGCTCATGTCAACAAAGCATAAATTCTCATAACAAAACATTAGTTAAACCTGCAATGTAAGGCATTTACAAGGATGAAGGATGCATTCAAATAACTTTTCACTTTACGTGAAGCTGTAACTCAAACTGTTTTTAAACGGCATGCGTGTGCTTGTAAATTAAAAGCCCGTATTACCATTCTTTATTTGTGTCCGGCAGCAGGAGTTTACTGCCACTAGCCACGCGGATGCTGAGCAGTGCTGTGTGTTCTGATAAATTATGACTTCAATTTGGAGCACATTATCACTGGCATTTTAGTCCCATTTCTTTGTGTGTTTTGACAAGAAGGAGAAGGAGGCATGTATTATATGACTTTGGTGGTTCCGGTTGATGGGAGGCTCCAGTCACATAACTTGACTTGCGTCAGACTTAAGTCGCTAAGTTTAGGACTTGGGACTTCTTTGGTAAAATATGCAAAAGGCATGACTTGACTTGGACTGAATATTCACACCATTTAACTTTGACTTGAACTACAGTACATGACAAGTCATGTGACATTTTAGGTTTTTTTTTTTTTTTTTGCTTCTGGAAGAAATATATTTGTGTGTGTGTGTGTGTATTGTGCTTTTTAAGTGTGTAAAGTTGTTTTTCGAACGTAACTGAATTATCAGTAGGCTATTACAGATTTTGACATGCCTTATTAATTACAATGTTTAAACATCTAACCTAATAAAGTTCTGTTAATATTAATCTAACGGGGACTACAATGAATGAGAATGTTTTGGGTTTTTTTTTTCTCAAAGCAGATTCAATTCTGTTGGCTCTAATGAGCACAGAATGATTATGTGGTATGACAACGTTGGTTCTCAGTTGAAAGCTTATCATTAGGCCTTTCATTGAAGTGGTAGGCAGGCTGCTTTCGTTTCCGTTTGCCCGTGGAGAGGGGAGTGTCTCTCGCCCCTTTTCTTTCTTTCACTGCCACAAGGTTTACATGTGTGCCACATGAATCGCCCTTTTCCTTTCGTGTAAAGAGCTTAGCATACACCCGCTCAGCTGCACACACACTCTCTCTCTCACGCATACACACACAGATGGCAGTGTCTGCTGGGGACCACTAATGTCACTGTGTGTGGTCGTGTGTCTGGACTAAGTGCATGCCCACTGGCATTTATGAGAGGGATGCCATTGGAAATGGCAAGGAGGAAGCCGAGGAGTTAAATTCGCCTTTCGCTCATGCTTGGAAACTGGAGCACAGACATTGCACAAGCTCAGTGCAAGTGCAAACAATGCACGAAGCATTATCGTCTAGTACAGTGATAGCTACGATGTTAAATTGTCTCTTTGTATTTTAATCGTCAGTGACTGAAGAGGGCAAAAATAACTCATCTGTATTCAACCACTTTCTATCGATTTATGTAGTTATTTTTCGATTTTGGTGCACCAACCACAGAATACTGTGGAACCACGATGGTTGATTTGTATTGAGCTAATAATAATAATAATAATGATCCACTGCAAACATTTGTAATAAATTATGACTGATCTGCCCCATGGCATACAGTTCCTTTTTTTAACATTTAAATGTACAGGAATGTGTCAGGAAATGTTGACTAATTGTAAGTGTAAAAAAAAATTAACTGCTTCGTTACTTAATTTTTATCAAGCATAGATGGCTAGTCGTATTTTATAGCTTCCACTCAACTTAAAAAAAAAAAGTGCTGTGGGCTTGAGCTAAAAATATATAAGTTGCATTGGCTGCAGATATAATTATTGGCTCCAACAAAAGTGACATTGTCAGTCACAATTTAGTCACCCAATGGAAACATTTAGAGTGTACTTATGCTACTGCATATATGAGTGCATTTTTAATATTAAAAATTGTCACACTAGCATGGCTGATCTGAAATTTCTCTACTTTAGGTTAAAAAAAAGGATAATTTTAACATAACCACAACTATGTATGGGCTGTTCATTTTTGTACAGTGCATCATATCCAAGATATGCTCTATATACCGTATTTTTCAGATAATACGTCGCTCCGGATTATAAATTGCACCAGCCAAAAAATGCATAATTAAGAAAGACATAGACAAAAGACAAAAACATATATAAGTCGCACTGGAGTATAAGTCGCATTTTTGGGGAAATTTATTTGATAATCCTCTTTCATCTATAACTGCTTCAAACAACAAAGTGTATGAAGGAAAAGTGATTAAGATTGCATGACTGTATGTGTTCTGTTGTGTTATTTTGTTATTTTGATTTCAAGATGTCCCCGTGAGAGTGGCTGCCTTTCCAGCATCTCCTATATTTTGTTCTTCTACTTCTTCCTTTCATAAATTTGCTGCAGTGAATTGGGAATTTCTTCATTGCAAGACTAATAAAGGATTTCTTATCTTATACTGCAGGAGGCCTTAAATAGTTAATGGGCTGATAATACTTCTGTCAGGTGTCAGGCTGTATTTAATTCCGAGCTTCAAGCGGGGTGTCTCATTTTCTTAAATGCCTATTATCATACCTCTTTTCTTGTTTTGTTTTTTTGGGGTTTTTTTTTTCCTCCCTGGACTCTGCCTATAGCTTAGGTAGGGGGGGGCGTAAGATGACAGCCGATCATGTGTTTCAACACATTTATAATATGATGGGAAAAGGTTGGAAAGTGACAAAGTTAATACAAAAAGTTGCTTAAAAGGGAGAAAGAGAAGGATGAAACCCAGTATCAGAATGAAAAAAAATGATATCATCTTAAGAAAATTGCATTTGGGAATGCTTGTCATTTGATTTTGACCTTTCCATTTTCCGTCTCATTTTCTCAGTAATATTGCTGTCTCTTAAACAGCACTTTGGAGGATGGAGGAGACATCTTTCCATCCATCGTGTTCAACTGACTGGCATCAGTTGGACTAAACTGCAAAAGATATCAGTCACTGTTCTCGAGAGCAAGGCCATTGACTGCTGCTGGATGAACTTCATTCGTATGCTCCTTCACTTGGTGGCCGTCTTGACATTTGTGGAGGCTATTTTGACTATCCCTGATCAGGAATGAGACTTTTCATTACCATGTTTATACAGCTTGACTAAAAAGAATGTTTTCCACTTTAATTAATAAGGATATTAGAATGGCTGATCAGATACAAATAGTCAATGTAAAATGCGTACTTTGATGACAAAATGATCATTCTTAAAATCCCCTACTGTGAGGTATACCAGTCAAAATATTTCCACCCTTTACATCAATTAAAGAAAATGACAACATGATGTAAACCCAATCCCTTGTTGAAACAAAGTGTGACGGATGGATGTCGTTTCAGAAATCTTGGGCGGCTTCTCGTTGGAGAAACTGAGCTATCCAAACACCTCGAGCTGTGTGAAGTAATGCCGTATTGCACAGCAAACTGTAGGAGAAAATGAAGGTGACTAACTCAGCAATGAAAAACATTCCACGGTCAAAATACCAGCCACTCACATGGTATATCATTTCCTTTCTCGACTCATTATCCACAATGGACTCTAATACAAGTACGGTACATAAATGTTCGAGTGTTAAAGCTGACTCCATAATATTGCCCCGCAAATACACTACAATGTGTCAGTGGATATGAAACGCATTATTTTAGCATAGCACAGAAAATCAACAAAGTACCTTCCAAGCTTGACATTTTATTGTGTCATCGTATCATAATCCTTCCTGCTGGCATCTTACTACAGTATATACTGTCCTTTAGAGGTGTCAAGGCAGCGCGTTAAGTTTTGTTTTGCTTCCCTCCTTGAAATGCAAAAGTTGCAATTTCCTGTAATTTTGTTGTCCCTCCTTTCGTTCGGCTCGTTTCGCCGTGCCGCTTATTAAATTCAGGCAAGGCGATTACCATCTGATGGTTAATCATATAAAGCACAGCGAGGTTCCCACTGGGTGTGACTCCGCTTTTATGAAATGACTATGTTATTGCTGTGGTTTCCCTGCATTTGGCGATGTGCCTTCCTTTACAGTGTGGGTTCTGCTGGAAAAGAGTAAATATTGTTTTATGGCTTTCTTTATAGCAGGAGTAAAAACAGTTATTGTAAGCTTCAAATGCCCTTTTCGGTTTTACAGTGCAGGAGCAAGAGTCTGATTAAACATTTTCAGCTTTTGAAATTTTAAAAGGCGGCATGGGGGAGGGGGTGAACTGGTTAGTATGTCCGCCTCACAGGGCAGAGGTTGTGAGTTTGAATCCGGGCTCCGGCCTTCCTGTGTGGCGTCTGCATGTTTAGCTGTGCCTGTGTGGATTTTCTCCAAGTACTCCGGTCTCCTCCCACATTCCAAAGACATGCATGGCAGGTTGATTGGGCATGTCAAATTGTCCCTAGTTGTGATTGTGAGCATGAATGCTGTTT
>CAAKHF010025438.1:1060-12190 GCA_901007745.1 Hippocampus kuda | reverse complement strand
TGATTAAACATTTTCAGCTTTTGAAATTTTAAAAGGCGGCATGGGGGAGGGGGTGAACTGGTTAGTATGTCCGCCTCACAGGGCAGAGGTTGTGAGTTTGAATCCGGGCTCCGGCCTTCCTGTGCAGAGTTTGCATGTTCTCCCCGAGCCTGTGTGGGTTTTCTCCGGGTACTCCGGTTTCCTACCACATTACAAAAACATGCAAGTAAGGTAAATGGAACACTCTAAATTGTCCCTTGATATGACTGTAAGTTTGACTGGTTGTTTGTCTACGTGTGCCCTGCGATTGGCTGCTACACTTCTGCTTTCCGAAAACAGCAGGGATAGGCTCCAGCACACCCGCGACCTTCGTGAGGATTAGCGGTTCGGTTCATGGATGGATGGATTAAATCTTATGTTTCACAGTCACTTTTTCTTTTTGGATGCAAACACACAACTGCACTCACTAAACTGGGTATAATTTGATCAAAACAATATTACATGGGTGGTTTTCCACGTGGTCTGAAATTATGTTAGCAAAGCAAAGTCGGATCAATTGTTATGCGCCAGTGATCCAGCTACATTCATTCTGTTTCCCTAATCCAGTGATCGATTTTGTGAGGATGCATTACCACAAATATGAAGCGTCATTCCAGGTACAAGCAGTGCAATGGTTGAAAACAGAAAAGAAGCGTGCGCATTCAACTGACAATGCAGTTTGACATAACACTATAGTGGAACCATTTTTGCTGACCCATCTGCAGAGTTTTCTGCCAGCAGTGATGATAACATATTGACAGCGACTCAACAGGGACACACCCAGCACCACTCGTGTGCTTGGCTTGGAAAAAAAAAAGCCAGATTTCTTTTTTGGGCGGAGCCTCGACATGCATGGTTTTTGCCTGCAGGTCTCCTGGATGAGGATGGATGAGGACATTTGGATGTCAGCGTTAAGACGGCCTATCTGGCTCTGTCAGGAGTCCATGAGGGAGGGGAAACCCAAAAGGGTCCAAGTTTCAGTTGGCAAACATATCATTCCTGGCGCTTCTCACCATCCTTTTGTCACACTGTCTGGAATTGGTTGTATTGTCAGAACTTGTGACTGCACAAAAGAGGAATCTATCCAGGCATTGACTACTGCTTTAGCGCAGACGATCTTCGCCATCCCTCTGTGAACTGTTTCTTTGTTTTGAAATCATGCTTTGTTTTCAGCGGATGCACGTACAGGTGTCATGGGAACCCCCACCGATGACTGGATAGGACCTATCAGAGCCTCTATGAGTCAGTCATTGATTTCACTGCTATGCCCGATGTCTGTTTTCAGGGCCTTCAGGGTGAAAGTCTGGTATCCTGCAACTAACAGTGGGTGAGTTGTAGGATACAACCATCCACAGCCCAATCCACGGGATGCTTTCCAAATCAATATGACCTCTAGAGCAATCATTCTTGCTTTCGTCTTTGTCTACCCTTTCCAGCATCTTTGCTCCCTGTGGACTAACAAAGAAATTTAACACCCACGGAGCTCTGGAAAGCCCTCATTATGTGGGCGTCTTTTAAAAAAAAAATGATAGCAGTCGATTGACATCATGATGTGTGCCATCATGTCCTGTCAAAGGGGGAGCGCAGCCGGGAATATGTTTGCAACTTACTGCCTTCGGTTGTCGAGTAACTTTGTGCGGACCCATTAAATTAACTCCTCGAAAACCCGAGCAAGGAGAGAAACAATAAATGGATTTAATAAACGAATACAGGCATCGTGGGACTATAACTCCGGAATGTTTTCATTTTCTCTAACAGGGGCCTGCCACTAATTGGGTTACATGGGCTCAGCAAGGAAGTTGTCAAGCTTCAGGGGTTTTTATTTGTGCCTGGCCTACAAATTAGCGACCAAGCTCTGACCCTCAGGTTGATGCCCCCATGAGGCCCTTTAAGGTACAGCTGTCTGATGAGCCGGTCCAGAAACCTTCCCCTCCCTTGCAAATCCAACACTCTGGAGTGTAAGGGTGACAGAAGGTAAAGGGCCACACAGACTGCGATTACAGGAGGATTTTAGAGCTCTCTTGGAAGGCTTAGAGCATTAGATGGTGAGTGGATGAGGTTGTTAGAGAGAAGTAGGATCCTCAAACTAAAAGCTAATGATAGCGTATGGGTGATAATTAGAATGTGGACACCCATATCATACAAGGGCATCTCCACCGAGCCTCACCACATATCTCGCTACATCATCACTGGGTTCCGGTGTTCGGCATTGTCATCCAAATTTAGATCGCCTGCAATATTGTGCAACGCGGAGTAAAGCACAGTTGTGATCACACTGATTCCGATACAGCTTTGCTCAGAGCTGCTGTCATTTCGCTGAGACAATATTTGTTTAAAGGAAATTGTTTGCAGCTTAAAAAATGTATTGTGTCAGTGCTAATAGTATGACACCGACTTTCCGTGGCAATTTTAAACAAAGTCAATAAAGCAGCGCTGCAATTACAGGCCCACCCTGCCTATCCAGATGTTTGGATTTCACCAGATGTGGCGCCCCTGCTGGGGTGTCCTGACAACAATCTCTGCTGTCCTCTGTCTCGAGGGGAAGAGACCAGCTAAGGCGGAAAGGAGAAACACGCCCGGCAGCTGACGATGACCTACAAATGGTACTGTGTTTGCACGTGGGCAACTGTCAACATCAAGCTAATTACAATCAACATATGTCCTCTATGTGCTTCATGACTTCACAGATTCGCAAATTCCATTTTTGTCGACAAAAGTCAAGAGCATTGCCCAGCAACTCGACGCAGCTAGACTGATATAGCAATAGAAACCAATTTATAACTGGAAAATAGTGTGTGCATGCTGGGTCCAAAAAATATTCTGTTTTGCGCAGGGGGGAAAAAATAGACCAGGTCTTCATCGTAACTTCTGCAGATATACGAAATTCCAAATCAGCATGGAAACATTTAGGTCTGGCAAAAAGCTAATGTGCTGTCACACCACTTATTTGGAATCATAATGTGAGTGAAAGGAAGGCTAAATGCTCCCTTTCGCTATAAATACTTGAGGGCAACATTCCTCTTAATATGCAATTATGCCAATATATATTTGTGTGTGTGTGTGTGTCTAAAAGCAGCTACAGTTATGATGGTGTCCTGGGGAATTGAAATTAATGATTGTAATCAGAAGCAAGCAGCAAGCCAGAAAAGGGCAATTAATACAAGCAACGCAAGCTGAGCTGCTGGTTTTTGCACGGTGAGGCATTGCTGCAGCTGAAGAGATGGAGGATTAAGATGCGGCCACAGACAAACTACGCAGCTATTCCACACACAACAGATGCCCGCAGAGGAAAGGTGCTGGGAGCCTGGCACCGATGAGCATCCGCTAACCGGCCACTCGGTCAGCCTGGCCCAATACAAGCTGACAACCTCCTGGCAGCGTTCAGATAACACCATCTTCTCTGTTTAGTTCCTGAGCCAAAGGAAGGCCCTCACCCGGAGCCTCTGCAGTGAATACAAAAGGGATTTAATGCAAAGCTGCACAGTGGAGCTACTATGTGTGAGAGAGAGAGACAGGGCAACATCAAGAGATAAAGGGGGAGAGAAGCGGGGGAGGCCATTGTGGGCAGGCTCAGCTCAAGTACATCTCAATGTGAGGGACGTTTTTGTTTCTCTTTTTTTTTTTTAATCAGTGCTTTTACAAGTGAACATTCCTTTCGATACATTCACTTCATTTAACTCAATTTATTTCAGGTGAAATATAGGCACCAACTGAACTCATCTGTCCTTGCAATAAAATGTTGAGTGTTGTTTTCTTTAATTAAGGCTTTCCTAGTATGTCACCATTCAAGATTGTTTCACTCAGTCCTTGCCGGTTGAATGGTGTGAGTTTGCTCACCCGCCGAGCGTTTCTGCTGTTTGTATGAGATAATGATGCGAGTGTAAGGATACGCCACCTTTGGTTTTAACCTGCAGCTGGAAAGGAACTACATAATTGGGTCAGAGATCGAGAAAGTTAATGAGCGGGGATGCAATCGCGGCAATGTGTGATCAAACACAGAAAGACACTTCCAAAAAGATGTTAAAGGTCATGTATGGTCACATAATATACATTGTATTGTATATTATGTACTGTATATTTTATAAAGAATATTCATACAATAGGAAGGCCCGGTAGTCGAGTGGTTTGCACGTTGACTTCACAGTACAGAGTTACCGGGTTCAATTCCAGCTCCAGCCTTCCTGTGTGGAGTTTGCATGTTTTCCCCATGCTTGTGTGGGTTTTCTCTGGGTACTCCGGTTTCCTCCCACATTCCAAAAACATTCATGGCAGGCTGATTCAACACTCAAAAATTCTCCCTAGGTGTGAGTGTGGGCGCAAATGGTTGTTTGTTTCTGTGTCCCCTGCGATTGGCTGGCAACCGGTTCAGGGTGTCCCCCGCCGACTGCCTGAAGACGGCTGGGATAGGCTCCAGCAACCCCCCGCGACCCTTGTGAGGATCAAGCGGTTCGGAAAATGAATGAATATTCATGCAATATAGATTCAGTTAAAACTAATACTAACTCAAATCATTACCTCAGATATGGTCAAAGCATAACTACCCATATCATTTTTAACTCATTGTTACAATATCAATCAAAATTAGCATCGTGGTTGCTGAAAATTGTGTTTTTATTTTTATTTTTGTCTGTGAAGAGTCATCCAGGACATCGTAATCAGAGGCTAAACGGAGGCAACTTGACATCTTGTTCATTACATGTGTTCTGTTTCATTCTTGTTTTCCAAAAAGGTTCAAATATAACCAATAACAATGATCCTAATAGGCTAGAAACGTTTGGTGGTCTGCTTGCTTTTGAATATGACTGGATAAAAGTGTCACTCTAATGCCCCCTGTGAAATAATCCTTATACACCAATTAGAAAATACTATTCACCAGCTCCTCTGCAAATAATATACCATAAAAGGACTAAGAATTCTGACTTCAACATTAATGCTTGTTGGCCTCGTGCCCACCTCCTAATAGACTTGCTTCTATGGGTGTTTTAGTGTGAACTAGGTCATAAAACTGTCGGGTTGGAGGGCAGTGTATTGAGAGGGAAATTTGATTGAATTCTCTGCCATATTTTGTTGGTTTGAGAAATACCATCACCTATTGACTGATACCTTACCAATCATAAATCCAGACGGCAGAAAATGTTGAAGCCGTCTGGGACGCCTTCACGGGCGCCGATAAATTAGGGTATCTTCTTCAATTTGTTCTCTCTCTCGCCATGAGAGCAACAGCCTCAGTTAAATGTGCCTCTCTTTAACAAACCCATTACTTTAATGAAGGACAACGCAAACATGAAAAATGTATCGTTTTCCCCATGGTTGTGGCCAGATAGAAAATGCTGGGTAAGACCAGCTCACATTGCCCACAGGAATAGACGAGTTTCCTCACATCATAGTATTAAAAGGATCTTCCACATCTTTTTGCTCAGGCAGCAATCAGAGTGGAGACAGTATTCGTTTTTCTTGTGCTGCTTGCCTGCCCTCTTCTGGATTCATGTCGTCACGTCACCAAAACATTATACAGCCATCCATCTACGACTATTCATCCTGCACAGGGTCACGGCTGAGCTGTAGCCTATGCCTACTGACTTTGGCCAAGAGACAGGGTACGCCCTGGATTCATCCCCAGTCAATCACAAGGACCAAGCAAGAATGTGCACACTTGACTTCCACATCCATGGGCAACTAGAGTGTTTAGTTAACCTAACTAACTCTCAGTCAGATCTACCAGCAATATGGTTGTGCACGTTGATAAATCTTATTTGCAAAGGCTAACATTTGTGGGGTATTGTGAAGTAAAATATAAACTATACACACATATTACTTTCCTCACTGAGTAGTATAGTCTATTGTTGCACCGATGTAGGTAATTTCTAATTAGATGATTGTAATAACTCGTGGTACTGTAAAAAGCCAGAGATAAATACGCAGAAAAGCCTTCCCTTCTGACAGCTGTTTCTAACTGTTTTCTCGACACTTTTTTTCTGGAAAACCTTTCGGGGTAATTTCCGAAACACTTTGAAAGCTGGTTTTACTGCGGACATTCACAGTATTGTACCCGCAAGGACTTCAGTATTAACCACACAGAAAACAAATGATATTCACAAAATAAAGTTTTACGGCCTAATACAATCAAAATTCTTCACCCCAAGAGATCTGACATTGAATAATAAATGTTTGGTAGATCTACAAGAAGAAAATCAGTTTGACATCTGATACAGTACATCTTCCAAGCAGAAAACACTTTGACACATCCAATACGGTGGTGCCGTTGACATAAAGTTCAGTGCCCAAGACGAAGTTCATGAATGTCTATAGTTTTGAGAAATTTTTATTTTGCATTTACAACGTTTGACCAGTGGGTGGTAATATAAGGAATGTTTCCACTTAGCCAACTGAGGCACGATTTTGTCACTCATCTGGCACACTGCAGGGACCACCTGAAATGAAAGTACTTGCTTAGGTTAATGCATACAATGTTGAACCAGTTTTACTATACAGGGAAGGCTGTGATCCTCTCATCCAGTGGTATACCGTGGGAGTTTTTTTATTTTTACGAATTATTATTTCTCCAGGTGGCCCAGTGGTTAGCGCGTTGACCTCACAGTGGAGAGGTCGTGAGTTCGATCCGGCTCTGGCCTTCCTGTGTGGAGTTTGCATGTTCTCCCCAGGCCTGCGTGGGTTTTCTCCGGGTACTTCAGTTTCCTCCCACATTCCAAAAACGTGCATGGCAGGCTGATTATTGAGCACTCTGAAATTGTCCCACCCGGTTCAGGGTGTCCCCCGCCAACTGCCTGAAGACGGCTGGGATAGGCACCCCCGGCGACCCTTGTGAGTATAAAAGCGTATTGGAAAATGGATGGATGGATTATTTCTCCCAATAATTAGCAACAATGGTTTAGCAATGCAGGGAAAAGAATAATTATCAATTTGCAGGAGCAGATACAAATCAAAAGGCAAAACTTTATTTCTATGAGTCCCTGTAAAATTGTTCACATTTTCAAATTTTACCCTCTACAATATTCTGGGGAAATTACAACAACCTTGTTCCTGTGGGATATTTTTAAAACAGGCTTCTCACCCTTGGAGGCCGACTGATGTCCGTGCGCACTACGTTGGTGATTTCCAGTGTTTCAACTGAAAGCATTTAATTTGATAAGCACGATTGTCACGTTTCCAAACAATATTTTTGGACGGGTATTTTTATGTTTGCCCTTGCTGTCAACCCATATCTTTGACCTATAAGAAGTTACAATGCCAAAGGATTTGTGAAACTGAAAAACAATCACTGTAGAAAAACAATACCACAAAGAGACAGTCAATGATGACGTGAAAGGGATGTGTTTCAAAAAAAAAAAATGTAGCTGTAAATGTTTTCGTATTAAAAAAAGTCTTTATGTCGGCTATTGGGTGAATATTAATTCATAAGGAGGTGATTGTGAAGTAACTATATCAACCAAAGGTACCATTATTTTTTTTCTATTGTATGTGAACATAAACACACATCCGTGCACTACTTCACACTGGCACATCAGGTATGTAACATCATGAAAAAGTGCTTCAGACAAATATGACTAAAGGGAGCTGTGATGATGAATTTCCTCTTTGCGGTGACATCACTGCCCCTTTTGCATTGGAGATGGTTGAAAGTCCAGATGTGAATAAGAGGGATGTGGCGTGCCACAAGCTAGTAAACAACACAGAAACATGGCCTTTTAGATCCTGTGGTCAAACTGTTGTGCAGCATTTAATGTTTAAAGAGAAGGGTGGAGCAGTATTTGGAAAGAAAGCATTTTAGATAGACGCCATCGGGCATTGAATGGGATGTTTTTTTTTTTTTTTGTCTGAGGGAAAAGTCAGGGATGACAAAGACAAGCAGGTGAGATGTGTCGCTATTAGATGTAAAGCCATGCAGAGCAGGTATGGATAATGAGCTGATGGGAGGATGTGGCCACAGGTGTCACAAACCCAAAGACCCGATGGAGCAGCCATCGTCACAGCAGCAGCAGTAGTTACTATTCTTTCCTCCCACTAACCTCAAACCAGTTCCAACCACTTCCTGTCTGGACACATGGCAGACAAACACACAGGCGTGTATACACAAGCACAACAAACTCCCAATTCACAATTATGGAACAGTTAGTTGACTGTAATTGGTCCAAGATAGCCTTTTAGAATTTTCGTATCATCTTTTATGCACTGAGCTCAAATAGGTGTATGCGTGTGACAGCGAGAGGCCTTTGAAAGTGTGCCATGGTACAGAAACTGTTCTTTAAATGAATTCCAGAGCCAACAACATCAATGAATCATGAAACCTGTGAATATTTTAACTATTTAAAAAATGTAAATGAGATTAAGGAACGTGTCCAAAAACGTTTGGGCAGGTTAATAATTGTTGTATATGTATTTAAATGTTGTTCTTTATTTCTGATTTCTAAACACCAGAGGGCAGCATTGTTCACAGTGTAGAACGTTGCCTGCCTGCTATTCATAAATCGCCATCATTTTGATTTTAATGTGTAGGATTCAAACTTATTAATGGTGAAAGTACTGTAAAATCAAATAAGTATGTGTTACCAGATAACCGATTAAAAACAGCACAGTGTTTTCGATTGAGGGATCTCTGCACAAGCAGCGGTTCATTTAATAACGGCAATAATTATTCAAATGGATAATATTGTTTTAAATGTTTTAAATCACCATTGTGGGTTTTTAACTTTCTAAATACTCGAAATTTTATGTAAGTGTCCAGCCACTGATTTTCTTCATGTAATTTCTTCATCCAAAACACAAGTTAGAGCATGGGTGGGCAAATCCGGTCTTTGAGGGCCTCTATCCTGCATTCAATCAGGTGTGTTGGAGGAGGGAAATATGCATGACATCAATATGCATGATAGCGGAGCTCAAAGATCGGAGTCACCCACCCCTGATTTAGTCTTTATTTATCCTACCATGGATGTTTTCAAAATTTGGAAGGAAACCAGAGTACCTGGAGAAAACCCACACAAGCACGGGTGTAGCAAGATAACTCCACACGTGAAGGCCAGGGCCTGGTTTCACAGTCTAGCTTAAGAGGGCATTAAAACCTTGGATGTATTGTATTTGCTCTTTTGTAATACGATGGGTTGTCTTTTTGCCACTGATTTTGTCACTCCCTTATTGTGTTTGGAAATTCTGTTTTCTGAATAAATATTATTGACAACAATTCGCTAGCTTGCTTTCCTTTTTTGTCATTTCTCCGACTCAAAATTATATCCCTCACACAATAACATTAGTCTCATAGTAATTGAGGCAAATGTATATGTTCACTTTTGCTGCTATTCCCGAAGATAGTATTTCTGATAAATGTTTTTTGTATACTGTCCTGTACTTTTTAAATTATTATAAGTTAATTTAAGTGATGCGCGTGAAACACAAGTATGTCAAATATATTGGTGTTCTGTTGCTTTGCATATTGCTACCATAAATAATTATGGGTGACTATCTTTTCATAAAGTTTGGTGAAAAGTAACTTTTGCTCAAGGTGGATGAATGTTTGCATTCAGTGAGATGAACCGGAAGTATTTGTAGAACAGGATCGTTCGAATTTTACACACATTCAGGAAAGGTGCTTGAATGCAACCTATCATCCCTCTTTCACATTGGTTAAACCAACTTTTACGATAATAGAATACAGCAGCAACCAACAGGACATTGTCGGAGTTGATGGCGTACATGAACACACTCAAGGCTTGAAAAATAGTGTTAAAAAATGGATCATTAAAAAAAAAAAACATTAAAAACAGTGGATAGTCATTGAGGCCAAGAAAATCTAGCTTGAAAGTAAAGGGAAAGAGAACATTCTAAAACAACAACAACAACAACAACAAAAAACGTACTTTCCATTATTTACTTGAGAATGGGTAATTCCGAAATCGGTGAAAAACATTAGCAGTGAAACTTCACACCAACAACAATCGGTATCTCTCTTTTTCATTTTAGGATTAAGCTGATATTGGGCAGGTACTTGAGAGGTTGAAGAAAGGAGGCATAAAGTTTAGGAGATTAGACTTTCCGTAGAGGACCTTACAGTCTGGTGCATATAAACAAGGAGGAATGGATGCCATATTTCCTCTGTGTTAACTACATAATAAGGTGAGGAAAAAGAAATACATGCCTATTTCTTGAGAATACTTAAACTTCTAAACTCAAAGTGCCGTTCTGCAGCTTCACGGCAGGAGTGCAGTTGACTCGGCTGAAGGTGAACAGCGCAGAAACAAGCAATGTGCAGCAGGCGATATGGCTTGAAATTCGATGCTTGCCGGATGGCTGGCGGGGCGGCTGCCTCCGTCATTGGCCGCGCAGAGCATAATTTGCAGTTGGCTAAAAGTGTTGTCACCCATGTTTACCCGTGGCTGACATGGCTCCAACTCAGAAGGTATACAAGTGTATGCCCGGCTGGTGGTTTGGTATTGGTCTCTCGTGTCAATGTATTTTTAGAAGTACCAGTACCATGAGCTGGTACTTTCGATTAGATTGGGTTTTGCTTTGTCATGTTTTTCATCATGTGGTGTTTTTCCTGTCTCGCTTGTTTTATTTTTGTTTCCACCTCTTCTCGTCACCCGTCCGTCTTCCAATCAGCTCCCTCGACCATGCTTCCGTTTCGGTCGTCATCGATCCTTCTCTGAGTCATGTCTGGTTTCCCTTTGTTATGAGTTTGTTCCCAGTTTTGGTTTGTTGCGAAGTGATGGGCACGGTAAAGCCTCATGAATCAAAGAGACATTGTCCCTCATGTATCAGCCAATGGTTCATTACTCGATGTTTCATTCATATTCACTCTTTAAGTACCCCTGCTGCACAGTGAGCAGGCTTGCAGTTTGTATTAGAGATAAAAATGTCACTTCCCCACCAAATTCCATGTATTAATGTTTGAATAAAATAATCATAATACTCTGTAAACAATGCATTGCAAATAAACGGAATGACTCAACTATAATTATATATCCATCCATTCATCCATCAATTTTCTGAACCGCTTTATCCTCACAAGGGTCGTGGGCGTGCTGGAGCCTATCCCAGCTGTCTTTGGGCAGGAGGCGGGGGAAACCCTGAACCAGTTGCCAGCCACTCGCAGAGCACACA
>CAAKHF010025437.1:17272-44279 GCA_901007745.1 Hippocampus kuda | reverse complement strand
GGTGTGTGCTGGTTCACATTCTACCTGAGTTTGAATGCGATTGGCATCACACAGTCACATTCCCAATTATTCCTAAGTTGTTTTCTTCTCCATTTTACTTCTCCCATTTGAAAAGATGTCTTTGCCTTTCGGTGGAATTCTGCACAGTTTTCATTTATTTATTTATTACCTTAACACCAATACACATGTCTATATATTTAAGCATGGCAGCAAGCCGGAGGTCTGGCTTTGTTGACCCATTTTACAGACCTTGAAAAAGGATTGGCTCCCTCACACATCTTAGATATGAACGTACGTAGTGAACATTGCAATGAAGCTGGATTGGAAGAAAATTGTGAATCGAAATCGTAATATCGATCGGGGAAAAAAGACATTTAAACCCTCATTGACTGCAAGCGAGGTATCATTCCCTTTGTTTAGATTACTGTACAAAGCATTCAAAGTGATTGGTGCATAACTTTAAAGTCCCAAGATATCTCTTGTTGAGGATGTTCTCCTTGTTTTTCTTTTTACTGAAGTGATAAAACCGTTCCCTACACTTTTCTCTAAGTTGAGCTGAATTAATTTCAACTCCCATCCATTCACATTCAAAGGAAGACATTCCCTTTGTTAGCTTAGTGCTCAGTCACGATGAATTAGTCAGAACCGCCGCTTTTATGAAGACAAGAGGAAACCTTGTCTGCACAGACAACGGTTAATTTTGCCACCCAAGGAGACATTTTGACATGTTTTCTTCGGGAGTAGTTTGTAATTTTTGCAATCTTCTTTTCTGACAAAGGGAAAGGGGGAGTGTGTGGAGGACAGAACGACGATGTACTCGGCATAGCCGACTGGCACAGAGAAAATCAATTCTCCCGATAATTGGAGTGAACTTAACTTCAGCCTGTAGGATGCCGCCTTCGAATCGAGCGCGGTGAACAGCTAACTACATTGTCTCTTGAAGACATGCGATCGTTGACAGCCTCCTTAATGCAATGAGAATAGGTGGAAATTGTTGACCATTGTCGGGGCCGGGGGGTGTCCGCTGACCAACAGAAGTGCAAGAACAATTACACCTTTGGATACTCGCTTAACCTGGACAAATGGTTCCATAATGGCACTCTGAGAGTTTTCCTATTTGTACACCGCAAAATATCAGTTTTCACTCAGTGACGGTGTGCCAATGTGACTGGTTTTGTTTCTCTACACGTGTCCTGCGACTGGCTGGCAACCATTTCTGGGTGGAGTCTGCATTCCGCCCGAAGTCATCTGGGATAGGCTGAGTCCAAATTCACAGGCTGCGTCCTCCGAAAGGTCACATTTTGAGCTGCATTTTTCGGCAGCACACGTCACTTCCCGCGCAACATGATCACATGTGGTTTCCAAATTCGGCAAAGACAATTTGCAGGCTCTGCCCTTCAAAGGCTCCTCCTTGTGTAGCCTCCATGGACTGCATAAACTGTGGCGAATTTGAACAGGCTTAATTAAAGTGACTTTAGACACCACGTGCGGTTGAGTTGCGCCGGGAAGTGACATCAGGCAGTTGAAAATGTGGCCTCCGGAGGACTCAGCCTGTGAGTTTGGACACAGTCACAGACTCCAGCGCCCCGCAGCCTTGAACAAGATAAGTACTGTTGAAAATGAATGTATGTATATACTGCCCCCAGGTGGGGGAGGCAGGTACTCCAGAAAGAGCACCATGAATGCCATTCAAATTGATGCAGTGTGCCCAAAACTGTTGATTTACTTTAATTACATGATTTCATTTCTGTATGTTTTTCGAAAGCACAATATCACATACTATTATGTCATGTTTTTTTTGGGGGGGGGCGGGCCTATTAGCTGTCACAGAATTGCAAAATCTTACGCGTGGGCGGATTATTGCATTATTGCAACTGTTGATGCTTTGCTTTTCAGGTCCAATACGATTCATATGCGATCAGATACGATTGGACAAAAATGGAAGAATCTACTATTTCATCTAAAATTGCGCCTAGATTGAGAGCCTAATGTAACCTAGTTTAAAGGGCTAATCCAACTGAAATTTAGTTTGACATCACCTTTGACTGTGAATACAAGCAATTTTTTGTTCAGATTTTATACGGTTTTGGCAGCGATGTGACATTGACAAGCGAGGGAATTATCACAAATATTTAATGGCAACATTGTGGTCATCGTGTAAAAACTCCAACCAGGAAATTACAGACAGATAAAGCCACACCAACGGATAAAAATAATCCCTTGTTAGAGGTAATGAATTGATTTAACTAAAGCTTGTGCCACGCAGGATTAATCACTTGTGGTTGTTTTACGATTTGGCCAATTTTTGTCATTTCGTGCCACTTTCTATCATTATCACACTCCTGCATGTTGTTTGGATAAAAATCCCCAATGGCATAAATTACATGCCGTGCCTTTTATTCCTGACAGGTGCTCATGTTTGCCGCTTGAGAACAGGAAATTATGCGGCCACTCAAAAAAAAAAAAAAAAAAAACCCTGAGAACTTGAGGATCAGAAGGGCTATTTATCTCGACTAGCTGACAGGAGTAATGTAGGGTGTGAATATTCAAATGACGTGGCTCTAATTCGAGAGCCAAGTGTCAGAGTGAAGCCTGCAGTCAGTCCTTTTTTTTTTTGCTGCAGGGTAGATAATTACGTTGATATTTGTCTGGGGAAAAAAAAACAAAAACGGAACTTTGGCTTTGTATGATTATATCAATCAACCACAGATCCTGCAAAATTTACATATCGGAATATTAAATATATACTTATGCAGATTTACCTCAGTTGACATTTGCAGAATTTCAGGTTTATGGTACAAAATTTGTCCACCTTTGCCTTACATAGAGAACCACGTTATTGACTGTGTGTGTTTTCACACTGAGTCCCACAATGAGGTGTAATTAGACAATGGGACAACATCAATAACTTGAGTAAAAGTAGTGTTTAACACATCTGCCTCACAGGACATGCATGCTTGCTTCTCCATTGTTGCTATTCTGTGTGCAGTTTGCACATCGCGAGCGTCAGAGGAAATCCTGATGGGTCCAAAATGACGCCAAAAACGGCACGTTTGTTCAACCATTTACATTGCATTTTCAAAGTGAAGAAGCCATTTGAAACACTTTAAATTGGTACTTCATTTGTAAAAACATATACATATATATATATATATATATATATATATATATATATATATATATATATATATATATATATATATATATATATATATAAAACCACATGTGAGGACTGATAGATTTGTGAAATATGTACCAAACTGTAACATTGGAAGTTTCGGGCCCGACAGCACAGATATGGTCTTCCTGCTTGCACTTTCTTTCCTCAGAGTACTCCACATCTTCCTCTCTCCTCTCAAAAATATGCATGTTAGGTGAATTCAGGACTCCCAATTTGTGAATGTGCAAGTCTGAATATAGACAAACAACCTGTCTCTTCGTCCCCCTGCCAATTCACTGGCAAACAGTCGAGGATGGATGTACACTGCCACTTGCCCGGAATCCGTTGAAACTGGCGACCCTAATGAAGACAAGCAAGATAGCAAATTATTGGATGGATGGACTTGTCCGCCTATTTTCCCGTATCGCTGTACCGTGCAAATGACGATGAGATGAAAAGGCCCGCAGTGTGAAATTCATCATTTAACCGCATTTACTTTGTCTGATATTTCCATCCGTTTGATAATCTTAAACATGAACTATTAGGCGAAACTATATCAGAAAATAAGAATTTAAGTAGGAGGAAAATGCTTTTTTTCCACGTCGCTCTATAATGAGTTTGAATTTAAAGACGTCAGAGGCTTGTCATTGCATTGTTGCGCTTGTATTTGGACCTCGCTCTAATAAAATGAGGATTTCAAATGTAGGAGCAAACCATCTTAAAACTTTTTCGATTCAGTCTCATTTTGTTTTACTGTCTTTTCTCTCAAGAGAGTGAATTATGGCTTCCTCCTTTTTTTTTTTTTTTTTTTGCTCCGAGCTCCTGTGTGCATTGTGAGCTCCTGAGGCTAAGCTCAGTTACCCTTTGAGGTGAAGCCCGCTTTCTTGCATCTGTGATCTTATTGGTTGGGGCGCTACTCAAAGCCCATGACCACAGGTGAAGTCTGAGACAGAAATGGACTGCTAAATTGAGAGCGCCACTCACCGTCTCGCCTCTCTTCTTCACCCCAGCCGACCCCGCGCAGCAGCTCCCGTCGTTCGCTAACGCTATGCTGGACTTAAAACAACAATATGCTGGGTTCACGTAATAACATTATGGAAAGAATTCTCGCCTAAATAAAATGCTGTCATTTCGCCAGATACAATTTTGTCATAACTAATCATAAATAAGTGGACGTAAAGTATCGCTATTGTCAGGACTTATTTTCAGTATTTGATTCCAACTTCCTTTGTTCATGAAGGGTGATTGGCTAAATTACAGTATAAGCACTGATATTGTGATATTGTGCGTTTTAAACTGTGTGAACGTCATTGCCCGTGGGAATTGCACGTTCGTGGCATCGGTTTAGCAATTAATCCATCAGAGCGGAACATTCCGGATCATCCATCCATCCCTTAATCGGGTTGTGGTTTAGCTGAAGCCTATCCTAGCTGACTTTGGGTGAAAGCATGGGTAGACCCTGGCCTGGGTGCTAGTCAGTCTTTTTTCCTTCAACTAACCTAAGACTAGTGTTTTGGAATCTGGGAGGAACTCGAAGTACCCAGACAAGATGCTCAGCTACACTAAGGTGCTATATTCAATGACTTTCCCGACCCCACAAGCTAATTTATATATTTTTATTTCTCCCAAATTGAGCCGTTATTGGACACTTCCGTTAATTCAGGCAGATTTGAACCACTTTGCATGCAAACTCTTGCTTACCTTTAGGTATTGACATGATAGTTGTTTTGTCAAGTCTGACAGTGGTATGAAAATGGCAAATTTTGGCTTGATCGAGCTGCCACATCATAGGTTGATAGACTTGGCGTGTGGGCAGTGTTATGTAATTTTAGCCACACTGCAATGTCGCAGTCCGACAAAAATTTGACCACAGATGCAGTTTTTCAGAAAAAGACAGCCAACAAAATATTTACGTGGTATTTTGGTTTACCTTTTGATTGGTGGGCAGCAATTCCAGAGACCTAACTATTCGTGTACCAAACATAAAAAAACAAAAAAACCCAACAAAAAACCAAAAACATTTCATTTTCTTAAAACGTTTTCCATAATATGTCCCCTTTAAGCGTTACAAATGCAGAAACAGAAAAGTAAATCCATCACATTGGTATTTACTTACAATACCCAATTTAGTTTTGTAAGAGACGAACAGAAGAGACGGCAAGGCTAATTAAGTATTTAGTGCTGCCCTATAACACTCATTTTATACCCTCTCCATTTTTTTGTGTCTTGAAGTCTGGAATTTGCCATTGACTTTGCCGCCCGGAGCTTTGGCTGATGCTTAGTCATTGTCACAGATGCTTCTGATGAGTTAACTGCGGCGTAAAAATGCCTGTCGCCTCAGGTGCCGCATGCAGATGAACAGACTGCGTTTTGACAGGTACAAGCGAGCGATGACAAACGAGCGCGACAGAAGCCCCAGTAATTGTTTGAGGAAACGAATGATATATGTGTACACCTGTCCGATAATTGTTTTCTCTCGTTCTCTATGAGAATTGAATGTTGCTGCATTATTTCCTTGCTGGCCATATCCCTGTATTAAATTGCCTTCTACTGTTATGACTTAAACAAGACTGTCTTTATGTTGCGAACTGATTAAGGCTGCTGATAAATGACCTTAGTATCACAAAATTTATTTGACGCTGCATGTCCTTATTGCTCCCGCTGTCACGTACTAACTCAAAATTTTGTCATGTTCTGTGTACAGTGGCTACTTTTTTTTTTTGCACCGTTGTTTATCGCCTGCGCAGGTGCGTGTTCGAATGAGTCACTGACGGCACGGTAATAAACCACCGCCGACGGTAAAATAATGAAAAGTCATAAAAGGCAGATAATTGGCTTTTTCTCACCCTCTATGAAAATGGATGACTTCTGAGAACTGAAACAAGAGGAGACAAAAAAAAAACCACACGGGGTGTATGGGCAAGGGACAATTCAAAGGCACAGAAAAGACAAAAGGCGGCCGCTGTTTCAAGGAGTGTGGAAAATTGTAAAGGGTGTCGGAAGGAGGACATTTATTGTGGTGACAAAAGGAAAAAAAGGATGACCGAGCAAAGTGGGAGAAACATCGATCTCACACACGCATGTGCCCTCTTTGGGCTCTTCCATGTGTAATTACAGTGAAGAGTTTCCGGATCATCATCATCGTTTTGAGCAGCGATTCCCAACCTTTGAGTCAAGGCACATTTGAGTCAAGTTCGAAAAGCACAACCAAACCAAATTGTCACAAAAAGAGGATACATATGTCAATAAATCATGCTTTTTGCCATCTAATAGAAAATCATTTATTTGTTCTTTCTGTCACTGTAAATTGCTGGCATAGGTAGATGGACAAAGTTAAAGTCAAACCTCGGTTTTGAACGTCTCGGTTCTCAACCAGTTCGGTTTTCGACCAAAAATTTCAAGTTTTTTATGCCTCGGATGACGAACAAATTTCGGTTCTCGAACGAACTGAGCGCACTTGAATACACCATTTGACTCCTCTCGCCTTCCTTACACGAGGAAGTGACGCTTCCTCGTGTTGCTTTCCATTGTGAGCCAGACGTGTTCAGTAAATATTTTTATTTTAAAAAGAGCGTGGTTTCGGTTTTCAAACAAGTTCGGTTTTCAAACAGCCTTCTGGAACAGATTATGGACGAAAACTGAGGTTTGACTGTACTTTATTTGTTATCAATAAATCATTTTCTCACCAATCAAGTGAAATTTGGTAAGTTGTTGAGGGACCGATACAGTAATTAATTTTCATCGTTTGAGTAACTGTGCCATGAATTAAACTGTCCCCTCTGAATCCTGCTAACTTTCATCTGTTCAATATCCTCAGTGAACCACAAAGTAGTCTGCTCAATCTAACACAAGTTCTGGGGTTGCTTTGCTACACCACCACCGGGGTGAATCATTGCAGACTACTGTACAATGACATCTCAGGAGCGCCAAAGTATTCTGGAGCAAAATGTGCGACCCTGTGTCAGAAAGCTTGGTCTCAGCCACCTATCATGGATCATCCAACCGGATAAAAACACAAAACACACTATTTAAAACACTGGCCAGAAGAAAACGCATTGGACTATTCTCAGCGGCCTCTGATCCTATTGAGCGCAAATGCGCCGCTTGACATGAGAACAGCGACCGATTGATCGTATATCACACATTTACTCCTGCCTGCCTAGCAGAGCGAAGCAGAAAGACAGAAAAGGTGGAAGGAGTTCACTTATGTGGGTTTCAACAAGGTGTAAAAGCGAAAAAAATCAGCGGGTGCGGGGGTGGGAGCTGTGTCACCTGTCATCACGAGACACAGAAGGCGCCTCAGGTGCTCGCCCTGCCACCTGGGAGGACACATTAAGTTCTGATAATGCCCGTGGAGTGTCGTGACTGTCAGAGTGGCGTGACGGAACCACTGAGGAGACACAAGGGCCAAAAGAGAACATGACACCGACAAAGATGGTTGGGGAGGGCACACGGGAGCGAGGGTGCCAAATGGAAGACTGGAGGGGTGACGGGGATTGTTGCTCTCTTGTGCTCTCCAAAAAAAGGAACAGCAATAGACTGACAGCTGCACTCGAATAATCCTAGAAGAAAAATTAAGTCATAATTGGATTTTCTTCTTTCTCCTTCGAGGGATACTTTACAAATTTTGCAATTTTCAGAAGTAAAATGTTCACATCTTTTCTATAATGAATTTGATGATTTCATCACTTTTCCGTGTACAAATAGCACATTTAAAAACGCATTTTGCCACTTGTTGTCGGCTGGATATGACATCACGTGTGCTCAGGGTCAGGTAACAACCAATCACATGAGAAGTTCGCAAGCTGAGCCGTGATGGGTCATTACCTGAGCCCTGAGCAGTCGACAAAATGATCACGTTTTACTGCTTAAAATGACTAAATCAGGCAAATATCCCTCTCAAATGGGTAGGAAGATATTTTCCAATATCTTAATCCGGTTTTAAAATGCAAGAGACCCGGCACGTCGTAGGGAAAATAAATCGCTGATTTCACATACAGTTTAATAACATCAACCATTTTTTAAGGATGATGATGTTAAACTTTAAATGGTGTCATTGAAAAAAAAAATGCATTGCACATGTGGTGAAGACTGTGACTTCGCTAACGACTCGAGCTAAACTCATCTCCTCCGAATATAAAGGCTGCCTCTTGGTCAAGATGTATCTTGTCAACATACGTCCTTTACGCTAATTCCCAAAACATGGCTTTGGCAGCATCTTGTGGCATGTTCATTAAAAAAACAAACAAACAAAAAAGCACCAAAACTCCAAATGGGTAAGGGTTTTCAGCGAACAGCTGGGGATTGCTTCCAAAGGAAAACAAAACAGAACAGAACAAAACAAAACAAAACACCAGTTGGTGAATTTGTGAATATTGAACCTGGAGTATGTGGAGGATTATTGTCGTGGAATGTTGTGAGCTCCCATTTCCCTGCTGTTTCTTGCTTCCTGGAGGAGTTGAGTCATAGCAGATGTACTGTTGATGTAGGCCTTAACTGATGTCCAGGAATTTATTAAACTGAAGCAAGTAATCGACATTTTCCTGTTTTCAATATGAAGCCGCTATGCTTTTGAGGGGAGGGGTGGGGAGGGGTGGGGGAATCAAGCTGGGGAAGGCTTCAATGTCAAAAGCAAGAAACAATGTTTTACAATTGTAAAAGCAACTGCGTCTTGTCATTGTGGGCATCGATGCACACAGACCTTGAGCATGTGGACTCATCAAGCTTTTATGTCGACCAGACATTTGAAACATTTCCTCTGTGCCAATATCCAACATGTTTGTCCTTGGGATAGGATCAAGATTGGATAGTTTCATCTATATGACGGTTATGGAACTCGGTATTGCACTTGGTTGACCATCCTTGCCTTTTTCCATTTTGCTCTGTCTTACTGGGCTATGACTATGTATTATATTACTGATATCGCTTTTCGAAACGACATTTAAGTCGTAACAGTAACATACAAGTACATAAAGAGCAAATGAACGTGAATAGACATAAGACGAGGTGGATAGCAGCTTCAGGGATCCAAGTGAACTATTAGCTACAGTAAAAATTGACAGTAGGATGTGAGAACTTGTCTAAGTCTAAGTTTTATGTTTCGTTGGATTGGGTGGGATGGGAGATCCCTTTTTAACCCATTTTCCATCACAGTAGACTTCCTACCCACTTTTTCCTCCCCGCAACAAAGGACATGCATATCAAGAGCCCACTGTCTGTAAATATTTTGCACCTCTGGAGGTAGTATCAGACATCGATCCACTTTTCCTCTGTAGAGTAGACCCGCCCATTTTTCCTGACATATTTACAGACATGTTAAACCAATGTTCCACTCCAAAATGCAGAAGTACAAGTTGGTTGTCAGAAGCCTTTTATACACAGCTTGGAGAAGCCATGTTTTCTTGCTCTTTTTGTCACTCTCTGTATTAAGTCAATGCTGCCATTTTTCGCCTTTTGCGGTCGTATCTGATGTTGAACCGATGGTCCTCCATTTAGTTCTGGTTTTACCAATTTTGTGCTTTATATTCGAAGTGAAGTGGTCCCTTGAGATACAAGTGACGCCACATATTAGTTTTTTGAGATCGGAGCTGTTGTTCAGCTGATTTTTAAGAATTTGTTTATGTATTTATTTATTTGCTCTTGTGAGAAAAAACTCGAGATGCAAGATCGTCGCTTCACAACAAGGAGCTGTTGTTCAGCTGATTTTTAAGAATTTGTTTATGTATTTATTTATTTGCTCTTGTGAGCAAAAACTCGAGATGCAAGATCGTCGCTTCACAACAAGCAGCAGTTTGGCAGATAGGAAACAATTCTTCCAAAAAGAGGCCTCAAGCAGTTTGAGAGCCATACCCAAAATGTGAAAGTGTGTTGTCAAAACAAACAATAAACAATGTGAATTATGCAGTGTATTTAGACCCCCCCCCCCCACCCCACACATAATTTAACATGTTTTGTTGAATGGGAAGCGACTTAGACAGGCTTATGACTAGCATCTGTGTCATTTTATGATCCTTTAAGCAAGATATATTTGAACACCCCTGGTGGGGCAACACATGGAGACAGATAATATAGAAGTATTCTTTATCCTCAGTGAAAGGTGACTATTCCTGAGGAGTTGAAACTGTCTCGTGCGTGCGTGTGAGAGAGAGAAAGAGGCTAGTGAATATCTCTCCTTTCTCACATAAACAAATCTGACATAATCTGACAATATGACAAATCTGAGTACATTTACATGAACGTTTCCGTTTTTGTTCCTTCCAGGGAGCCTCGACGTCCGACGAGCCTCCTGCCTGCCGACTGCAGCTCGGCTCTGCTTCTGGGTAGGGAAGATGAGCCCTTGCCCCCTGGCGTGGAGACCCTCCCCCTGCGGCTGATGCAGCAGGACTGCACCGCTGTCAAGACCCTACTTTTGAGGCTGAGGCGCACCCTGCAGGAGGTGGGCTACGCTTACTCACTCACTGATATTGAAGTGCATACACAGGCTTTAACTGGGAGGGCTACTTGGATGAATTGCCTACAACCACAAGTTAAAAAGGGTGATTAGTCTTCTTTCACTTCACTGACAGGGGTCTTCCCAGGCTGTAAAACCCAGGAAATTATTTCAAGGAGCAAGGCTTTGGGCTAAGGATATATGTAGTGATTACATCTGGACACATTCATCCCCTGTGTGTGTGTGTTTTTTTTTTTTTTTTAATTAACTTGATTTCAGCTCCATTAAATCACCACTGAAGTGGACCCTACATATACACCACCCCACTCTCTTTATCACCTTTTGTAATTTAATCAGTAATGCGAATAAGGGCACGATGTTTACTCACACTCACTCGCTGACATGAAACTGCCCGTTTTCCCTTCTCTTTCAAATTGCGTTTGCCACAATAGGCGCACAGGATTTTCCATTGAGGCTCTGAGTCTCTCGCACTAGGAGCATTCCGAAACCATTTACAGTAAATCTCCGTGGTTACCCACAGTAGGTGTTGTTATTATTGATATTTTTTTCATGAATGTTATTTTTCCCCCATAGGAAATCAGTGAATTAATTTCTTCTAGGCTCAAACTTTCATTGGGAAAGGTCTATCATATACTTGGAACTCCTAAGTTCCTTTTGCTACCACAGACAAAGCAGAATCCCATGGAGCCTTAACGGAGATACGTCACATCACGCAAGAGGATGGTTTCGAGGCGTATTTTGTCCATGAAGGACATTTACATTCGCAAAGTGCTGCGGCACGGTGCAGGTTGCCGCCAAGAGCTCTGAGCACATCCATTAGCTCTGTGTCATCCGAATGCGTGAGTGACCTTTAACTGAATGTAGCATTAATAAACGCGCTCGCAAACGCACAGAAAAATCCGCATGAAAGGCTGACCAGTGGCCTCACCGCACATCACAACCATTATAACCTTTAAAGTAAGATCAAAGAACCCATCTGCGAATTTGCGTCCGGCCGATGTTTTCTCCAAGGACTTCTGTGAAAGAGACATGATATGAAAAGTAATAATGGGGAGAAACTAAAGGGAGAGCAAAAGTACCGAGCCTTTCTGATGCCAGGGTATATATTTACTAATCTCTTGCAAAAACTGTGTTTACATGGGCCAAATTCCATTGTTTTAAATATCAGTGTAAATGGTTGCTTGTTTACCCTGTGATTGGCCATCTACCAGACCAGGTTGGACCCCCGTCAGCGTGGATAGGCTTCAGATCACCCACCTTCCAAATGAGGACAATCACCATAGAAAATGTATGGATTGATGGATGGAAATTTACATGAAACAAACACATTTGAAACCCCACACTTGGGATTGAAGAAATCAGTGTGTTCTTAATGCACTTTGCGTGTGGTGGACTCAATGTGACCAGTCCCGCACACGTAATTCCACACATCCAGCATTTCCACCAACTTGAATCCCTGCAGTGACGCCACACGTGAGGTTGGCTTTTACGATCGCTGGAACCAACCATTTTCTGTGCAGTTTTGAGACAAGGAGGGGAAACACATTTAAAAAGATTTTTTTTTTTTTTTTTGAGACGGAGAAACAGTGTTGCATTTGTAGACCGATCAAAGGGAAGAAAAATGCTTATGCGAAGCTTCCATTGCGCTTCCAGGTGACTCGGCATGTCAACTCCATTTTGTTTGCTTGACCTTTTCGCACTGAGCACCCAGCAGTTCTTCTCCTGTGTTTAGCCTAAGCGGCGCTATTTGTTTTTTTTTGAAACCACAAAACAGGTTGCATCAGTCGCAAAACAAAAACAGTGGGAGGTAGCATACGACAAAAACTGCTCCGCCATAATTGCAAACGGTGTGGTTCAGATTCAGTTTGATTCAAAGAGCGCCGTACAGCTGCAGACATTCGAAGTCGCTCCTTAAAAGTATTGAAAGAGCGTGCATTGACAACATTTCTACACATTTTCAAACAAAAGACCTTTAAAAGCAAAGGAGAGAAATAAAAAGAATCTTTATATCCGTTCAAGTGAAACTGATCTTAAAAAAGATTAGAGGATCTTACTCAAAGAAATGTTGGGAAAAAAAAGCAGCGTTTTTTTTTAAATGGATTTCAAGACACTTAGGAGCTGACTTGACTTGTGTTTGAAGACGTTCGCCCTTGTCGTTGTCCTTGTTTATGCTACTAGTAGTTTGTTGAATGCATGTCGCATTTAACCGTCACATTTACGATTGATTTATGTTGTATTTTTCTTTCTTTCTCTTTCTTTCTTACTTTCTTTCTTTTTTTCTTTCTTTCTTTGTTTCTTTCTTTCTTTGACTTTAGGTTGTGTGAAAGACACTGACATCCTGGTCAATTCCTCTACAGGAGTTGAAATGCTCACAAGGGCGCTGCTTTTAAAACTTATGAGTTCATGATTGCGACAGCACAATTGCATGACTGTATTCAACTGATACACACCCTAAAGAAGGAATATATGTTTTGCCATAGCTTTGAGTCGAGGTACAACAATTAATCGAGCAATCGACAACGTATCTTCCGAACCGCTTTATCCTCACTAGGGTCGCGGGGGGTGCTGGAGCCTATCCCAGCTGACATCGGGCAGTAGGCGGGGGACACCCTGAATTGGTTGCCAGCCAACCGCAGGGCACACAGAGACAAACAACCATGCACGCCCACACTCACACCTAGGGACAACTTAGAGTGTTCAATCCGCCTGCCATGCATGTTTTTGGAATGTGGGAGGAAACCGGAGCACCCGGAGAAAACCCACGCAAGCCCGGGGAGAACATGCAAACTCCACACAGGGAGGCCGGAGCTGGAAGCGAACCCGGTACCTCTGCACTGTGAAGTCGACGTGCTAACCACTGGACTACCGGGCCGCCCTCGACAACGTATCAATTATCAAATTGATATGCAATTGTATTTGACAAGCGATTAATCGGTTAGCGATCTTGTTCAACTTAAAATTGTCCAAATGCTCCAAGTTTTAGCCTCTCACCAGCAAATATTTTCAGATGTCTGACAGACATTTATTTTCCGGGCTCTTTTTATAAAGTGCGATTAAAAATGTATGAAATTGTTTGGGGATCATAAGTTTAAACTATTTCTAGGAAATTATAAACAAATGTCAATTACTTGGGGTTTCAAGCTATTCACGGCAGAGCGGGCTCCCGATGGCTTCTTTTATCTAATTTGGGAAATCTTGTCATGGAGCCTCCTAAAGTGCATGACTTTAATATGAAGTAATATTCAAACTTTCTCATACATCTGATCGACCTGTATATTTTGCGAAACATGCACTTTAAGCCACCTACGGAGACTCGATATATTGTCTACCAGCGGCTTATTGAGTTAGGTGGCCAAAAGAACACATTGAAAATGTCATCCATGTATTCTATATTGGTGCTAATACAAAGGATCCCCATTTGTCACTGTCAGTCGCAGATTCCAGCACAACAGCCACACTCCCGTTTTGTTCCAGCGCACTCTCACATTTCAGGGGCTCTTAAAACTAAACTAGGGTACCAGTAATGGGAAAGAGGAAAAGTGTGACGATAAACATGGAGTAGGGAAGTGTCCGCTCGGTATACTCAGAGTGCTAAAAGTAATAATGAATTACATTGGTAAAGTGTCACTGACAAATTAGTGGCTCATTTGCTTGATTTCTGTGCGGGCAGCGTCATTTCTGTTCCCACACAACAACGGTGAGAAGGGTGAAGGATTGTCTGTCTCTATGTCCACTATGTGCCCTGTGATTGACTGCCAGCTAGTCCCTTTTGCCCAAAGTCAACTGGGATAGGCTCCTGCTCCACGTGAAACAGAAAGGTTTTTAGATTTTAGCAAGCAGATGCTAATGCTACTAGCATCTGCTTAACACATATTGGATGTCTGACACAGAAGCTTGCCAACAAATTGTTATCCAATGCATCGTGTCTGGCCTCGGCAATGTTTTATTGATTTTGTGGTTAAGTTTTATGCATATTTTTTTATTTGTGCGACAGTTAAAATGTTACTGTTACTGATAAATGTTTTATGATAGTGCCATTACTGAAGTATGGGGGGCGGGGGGGGGGAGGAATTGCTCTGAAATGAGCTCGACTTGGAAGTAAATCAGTGTCAAGAAACAGATTTCTTTTTCGCAAATATCCTGTCATTTTCAATTTAATGCCTGAAACTCATTCCCAAAAAGATGGGATGTGGGCAACTCTCAACAAACAACCTGTTAAGAACGTTTCACGAGTGACCGGGTTAAGTGGAAACAGGTGAGTGTCATGTTTGGGCATAAAAGAAGCATCCCCCCAAAGGCTCGGTTGTTCACAAGCATGGGTAACGTCCCAATATCATTGGAATTGGGCTTTATATAATAATAAGATTATTTGATACGGCTAATGTGTTATTATTTGTACTTTAATGCACATTTCATCCTTGGATTAGCATACCTGTACATACCGATGTGATTCAAGGGGTGCGTCAGACAAGCAAACCCGCTTTACTTTTCAAGACCATTCGTCATCTTTTGACATGTTGCCTCAGGCTACTGCAAGTCATTAAATTTTGAGCACCCAGGCAGTCCACCTTAGCTTCTTCGCTCCCCACTTCTCCCCCAGTTGCTAAATCTGAAAGGCTTTTTACTTGAACCGCATCTAATTGTCGGCATCGTCGCGCTATCTAGCCCATGGGACTCGAGTGACCTTAAACAGAATGTGTTTATTTTGAAAGGCCGAAAAGATAAGACGGAGGGAGTGTGCCCCTGTCTCCCTCCATGAGGTCATACATTGATCACCAATGACACATTTAGGGCCGCATCGCACCTATAATTCCTGGGAGTTATTGCTTTTTAAAAGGTCAGCATATCTAATAAACCGCCAAGTTTACATTCTTCCTCGAGCTGACATGTCTCATGGGTACCTGAGAGTGTAAAGCTTGAGAAAATTGTTCAAAATATGCCTTAATATGACACTTTTCACCTTTCCTCGGTTATCTAAAACAAAAAGGTCACTGTTTGGAAAGTGATTCGACTCGATATGTTAGCTACGAAACATTTTTGCTTCTCCAGAGGCTCTTTGGTTGGGCAAGGTACTTTTGGTATTTCAAAGCGGGCAGCCTGGTGGGCAGTGTTTAGCAACTCTGCTTCACAGTCCTGATGCTTGGGCCTCGAAACTTTGCTCTCAACTTCCTGTGTGGGGTTTGCGTGTTCTCACCGTGCTCTTTGTGGCTTTTTTTTCCCAAGGTAGTACTATTTCCTGCCACATTCCAAAAACATACGTAAGACTCAAGTGTAAATTGTTCATGTCGGTCCATTCATCTTGTTTTACAGAGCACAGAGACGAGTCCTGCCAGCAGTCTTCAGTCTCTGCCCATTAGCCCCTGCAGTGAAAAGTCTCTTCCATTGAAGGTAAACCCGTTGCTGTTCATCTATTTCAGTCGTGCGCATATCCATGTCAGTGAAAATAGGCACATGACATTTTGAGCTGGGTTCATGAAATAGAACTTGGATAATATCCGACTTCCATATACAGGGAAAATGTGTGATTAAAAAAAAAAAAGAAAAAAGAGAAATGATTTGCCCTCAGGCGATAAATGGAGAGGTTTTGATCTGGGCTGCCATGCAAAAATAAATAAATAAATAAATCTCAGATGAATGTTTCTTAAAGGCCCTAAAACATTTATAACCCCCAAATGTTCATTTCATGAATCGTTGCTTCATGTTTTTGACAAAGCAAATGTGTGTCATGGCGCTGACCGTGGATCAGCTGGACAGCAACTCGCCCCTGCAATTGGTTTCACAGTTTCACAGAACAATTGCACGTGTGTGCCCTCTTTATTGACCCACATCGCTGATCGGTGGCAGAAATTTAGGCTGCGACACAGCTTGAAGACAGAAGCTCACGTGCAAACAGCCCACATGGAGGAACAGTACGAAAGGCGGGAGGCTAATTTAAAAAAAAAAAAAATAGTGACTGTTGGAGATACACAGTGAGGGCTAATTACCCAAAGTGTTTTGGCACTGAAGTATGACATTGAACTTTAATACGGGCCATAAACAAGACAACACATACTGTAGTATCATCAGATATTTTAATAAAATTAGTCCCCAGCCAAGTTTCCCAAGTTTCCCTTTGGCCTCGTAATGTCCCTGGCCTTAAAGATAACTTTTAATAAGGACATTTTCCTGATATATATTTTCTATGCCTATATACAACAATAGCCATTTATCTTGTGTAATTTTCAACAATAATTTGTTGTAGAAATCGCCAACAAATCTGTGTCAGGGAGGGAGGACCTTTTGTGTTGCAAAAGCAATGATTTATCGACATGTTGAAAACTTTTGACCCAAGGTATGTGCTTCCGAGCTTCACGTGCAACTTTTTGCTGAGTTCGCCCCGCTCACCAGTTCATCTCAACAATAGAAAGGACGATGAAAGTTCTTATATATTTCTGTAGACGATGATACATTATTGTCCAATCCGAAGGGATGGCGGGCACGGCAGAAAGTAAAAGAGTGTTTTGTTAAATTGGAATTTAAGGTGAATCGCGGCAGAGAAGCATCGATCAGTGGAGGAGGGAGAGGAGGAGAATTTGTCCGGCACTCTAGTAAATGTCTCTCTTGGAGTAAAAATAATCTCAGCGAGCCACCTGAGAGGCCGCAGTGTCACACAGCGCTCTATTTTTTTTTTTTTTTTTGCCCTAGTTCCTGCGTTTGAGTGCGTTAAAGAGCGGCCTCTCATTATGTGTATTCAGAGGAGCGTTCTAGGACAGCGCAGGCAATTTAAATGACATTTGTGTACATTCACCTCTCGTTTCAAGGCAAAGAGGGAACATCTTTTTATAGCGAGGCATCCATCACCGTTTCAGAATTAGAAATTAATAATGTATAATAGAATGTAACACTCACCAAGGATGCACTCCCTATGGTACACTTGTGTCATAATGGCATGTGTGCATATGCATACGGTTGAGTTTACTCAAAAGTTTCATTCGCTCACCCTTCCAAGTCAAAACAAGTTTTCCCAATGGATGGATGGAATTGCCCCGACTCTATGACGGCACCTCAAAGTAAAGATTTCAGTATGATAAATCACCACTAGATGGCAGGATCAGATTTTGATCCACACAGTGTGTGCGTGGGTGTGTTGCGCTACGGCAGTCCTACGTCGCGAGGTGGTGTGCGGAAGCAGTGTGGTGCTGAGAACATGGATAAATATCGGCAGCTAAGTCTACAACAGAGCTGTTTCAAATTAAAAAATGATGATGAAGTTCCATCGTCATCCTTGACGAACACGCGCACACATGCACGCAGGCGCACATAAACATTAATTGAAGAATTGTTCATAATTGTAAAAGGTTGTTTGTCTGTATGGATCCTGCGTTTGGATGGCCGTCAATCTAGTGTACCCTGCCTCTCGCTTTACGTTAGTTGGTATGGAACATTTATCGATTTTATTCCAGTCACGTAGTGATGACTGTGTGAGACAAGACTTTAATAGTTTTGCTTCTCACCCCCCACCCCCATATTTTTTGTTACATGCCTGATATGAGCTGCTGAGGGGAATGAAAAGCCATCATAATAAAATGTGAAAAAGCCTTTTGCATCTCAATTATTCATTACAACTTCTTCAATTTTAGACTCAAAAGATGAAGACTGGAGAGTGAGTCACCCGAAGAGAGTTTTTTTTTTTTTAATAGAAAGCACAAACACAATTCAATAGCTCTGCATTATGAGACACATTTTCACTTTGTAATCAAATTTAACTCAAAATTTCAGACAATCTGTATCTTTATTTGAATTTGTCAGCTATAATCCAGAGTCAAACACCTCAAGAGCAACAGATACAATTTCATGAACAAAATATGGCTTAAAAAACGTTTCAACCATTATTATGCATGACCTCATTTAAGACTTCAGCTCAGAGAGCCTCTTAAAAAAAGCCACTTTTTTGCTGCTCAATTCATATTCCACATTTGCAGTATTAATTGTAATAGCGTGCTTGGACAAACAGGGGCACATAGAACATATTGCAATGAATATTTTTGGTTCGACTTTCATGAAGTCCATAAAAAAATTGTAACGGGTCATTAGCCATAAAAGGCAGATAAGTTGTTTAAGGAGGATCAAGTTGGAATACATTCATCCATAAAGTTTTGAGAAATAGGTAAGTGACTTAACATATCAAAGGAAACATTTCTCGAATACATTAATAGTCAGATTCTAACTGCCAGCATGTACCTCCAAAAGAATGTGAACAAATGGAATCATTTCTGCTAACCTGGGGAATGTAATTCATCTCCACGGCCTCTTCAGCAGGCTGCTGATTGCGAGCATGGAGTGCCTTCAACCGCGGCACAAAATCACATTAAGCGGCTGCACTCGGTTGATTCTGATCGGATTTCTTCCCCCCACCTCAGCCCCCAGCTGATGCCGTTCCAATCACATTATTTTAGAAATATATTCTCATGCTCCACTTTTACCATTCAATGGAGCACTGAAAAATTGTCCTTGATACCACCCGAAGGGTCAGTTAAAAAGCATGTTGATGCTTCTTTGTACCAACTTTAGTTATTGTTTCATGGTCTACAGTTTCAGAAAATGATTCTGCAACAGTACTCAGGATCTCCCCCCCAAAAAAATAAACAAACCAAAAAAAAAAAAAAAAACAAATTGAAGGCTTCCCCTTTGGCAAAAGCTCACTATTTTTTTCAGACATGCTCATCCTCGTGAAATGTTTTGCTAGCTGTTGTGGGTATGACTCCCAAATATTGAATCACCACCTTCGCTTTCTATCGCTTAAAGACATGCCATTTGGTAGGCAAAAAGTTAAAAAAAAAAAGAAAAAAAAAGAAATCTCAAGCCCAAAAGCGCTGCAATTCAGGCTGTTTCGAAACTTAGAGCATAGTTGGAATGTGCTGTTTGGTTATTCAGAGCAGTGCACATTGGGAATGCTAGAGCCACTCAGCGTGGCAGAACGTCCAACAGGACGTGTGTTGCTGTTGTTCAAGCAGAGTAGTCTTTAGCAAATTCAAAGAAAGGGAGCCCACACTGCCTCTCCTGACACTGGCACTCTTAGGCTGTGTTCAAATTCGTGGGCTGCATCCCGAAAGACTAAAGGCCGCATGACATAACTTCCGGCGCACCTCGACCGCACGGTAGTGTCCAAATTCACGCGTCATTGGAATCTAGCCTTTGTTTCTATGGATACGAGCCTTGAGCGAAAGCTGTTTGGAGCACACTTTCGTCGCCTAACGTTGCTCTGCTATTCTCTTACACCGCTCTACGTCGCTCTTCTTCTGCACTGCAATATTTCATCTCTTCTACCAGCCAAGTACATTTCAGCCTTCTTACGGCGGTACGGATGACAGTCAAATGAGCGTTGCTTGCCCTAGTCAAATTCGACACGATTTATGCGGTCTACGCAGGCAACATGAGGAGGAGCATTCGAGGACCCGGCCGATGAATTTGGACACAGCTTTAGAGTAAAGTTTGGTGTCCACCCAGGGGGGGTCAAACACTATAATTTGAATTTTTTTCCCAGAACAGTACCGTATTCTCTGCACGATAAGGTGCTTCAGCTTATAAAGCACACCATCAATGAATGGCCTATTTTAAAACAGCTTTCATAGATAGGGCACACTGCATTAGAAGGCACATAGAATAGAAGCGACAATAGTGGCTGCGTTTGCATTATGCATCCACTAGATGGAGCTACGCAAAGGGAATACAATACAATACAATGCAGTTTTATTTATATAGACCATAAAGTGACCATAACAATACAGACGTTCAGCCATTTTGATGTGAAGCAGACATTTTGGGTCATTTTCTACATTTTTAGGGCTCTTTCAAAGCCAAAGTTGTCATATACACGACACATTTTGCGTGTACGTTTTTGCTTGTTTATGGAACGTGACAGGGAAAGATTGACAAGACACAAAATTAATAACTAATTACTCCATAAATTCAAAGCCGGATCAAATTTTTTTAATCAATTAATTTTTCATTTAGTGCCAAAGAAAACATATGTCTTCAAATTGTCTGAGAACAGAATAGTTATGTGGATTGGGAGGTGGTGGAAGACCGGTTTCATGCTCTTTGAGGCTGATTAGCGGGGTCCTGTTAAAGTTACAGCCTTGACTTTCCTGGCTGTCTGTTCAGATTAGATGACTCCCCAAGGATAGGATCTCTTCGATACCATCATGGTCAGCCTCAGGCCCTCTCTGTCTTCTCTCACCCTCCATCCATCCTTTATCTCATCTTGTCCCCTTTCCCGTATGTTTTTACTCACATTTTCCTGTCCATTTTTCTCTTTTGAAGAAGTAATGACTACCTGACCACCTGTCTACTTTTCTCAAACTTGTCTTTCTAACTTTTTTTTCCACTCCTTTTATCCGTTACTTTGTCTTGATCTCACCCAGAGTACCATTTCTCGCAACCGGACCTGTGGGTCCGTCTTCTTCGAATGATTGAATTTGAATGAAACACTCAGATGTCCTCATCATCTTAAAGCTTCCAATAAGACAGCGTGTTGCCGGACATCCTTTGACAAAAATTATAATTAAAAAAAATATATACATACATATATATATATATATATATATATATATATATATATATATATATATATATATATATATATATAAATTCTACATATAACCCATCAAATAAGCTCAGAAAGGCTGCAAGGTTTCAATTACGAAAAGAGCTTCTTTTAACATGTTTTCTGTGAGAAAGTTTTGCCCTAAATTAAGAGATCAGTGCAGTGAAAAACAAACTAGCAGTTGTCTGCTCCGGCTGGCGTTCATGTTTTGATATCCAATCTGCATACGGTACATTCAAGCATTCACTCATCAAGCTGAAAATGTGAAAAGATTCTGGACATCATGTGGCACTGACAGTATTTACGCTTCAGTGTTACTTTGTACTTTTAATACCTATACAATATTACTTCTCAGTTTTCCGAATGATGTGTCATCAATCAGGTAACTTTTCTGCTTGCGAGCTAAAATTTGAGATCTCAGCAACCTTCATTATTTTACCAATGGCTAGATAACGGCAGCAAACCTCCACCAACCACCCCATCATTTGGGATACAAGCTCTATATTAGAAAAATGTTGATTGTCAATCTGCCACCTACTTTACTATACTACTCATACGGTGTGCTATGCACTTGAATCCACGAATTAAATCTTTGTCAGTATCTGTGTCAGTTTGTACCCTAATAGAAGAAGATGAAACTCAGTAGAATTCTTCTTTAAAAAAAAAGATGAAAATGTTCAGCTTCATAAGACTGATGCCTGCAGTGTTCAGCGTCATAAAGTAATGCGCAACACTGTGTCTTGTTTTTTGTGTCCAGGACTGGAGCAGAGAGGAGGCGTTGCTGCAGCAACTGAAGGAAAAAGACGAGCTGATTCTCCGGCTTCAAAGTGAACTGGTATGAATCTGTGCACACGCCACCGATGTGACCAGTATGAATTCATAATCTTTTATGGAAATGGAACAGCGTTCCCTCACTTTTCATTTAGATGATTATGGAGGAGACCGCTCTCAAGCAAATCGGTCCAAATGACCAAGCGGCTTCATTATGTATAATTGACATTCATTTTATACTTGTCAAACAGTGGCCAGCTTTCTAATGGACCCCATCCCCATTTGGTTGCTGAATGCATGATTTACTTTTGACAAACAAATACCTCGCTCAAAATAGATGGCTCTTTTTTCCACTCAGGGGGGAAAAACAGCACCTAGTAAGTGTAAAAAGTCCTTGGGTGTTTCTATCTTTGAGGTCAGAAAAATACCTTAAATCCTTGAAAACTAAACTTGAAACATTTCTTGAAAGGACTATGAGAAAATGAATTAGTAAGAAAGTAAAATAAGAATATACTAAAATAATAGCAATTGAAAGAAACAGTAACAAATACGGGCTGTTCCTGCATCTTTTGGCCTCTTAAGGGCAGTGTTGTGCCAGGCATGGATGAAATACACACTTAAAACCAGAACAGAAGAAAATTGCTATTGAACTCTATTAATATAGCACATTTTTCGAAGATTTGGAAGAATTTGTCCCTTTGAGTAGTGTTATCTTACCTGTGTGTAAGCATTTCCATGGCGTTTGTGTGTGAAAATTCATTATTTGAACGAATAACCCTGCCAAAGTCGATGCTAATTTTCCGCTAGTATTTCAATGGATTCTTACAAGACTTTAAGCATTAGTGGCTAGCTGTGCTTTAAAAATGAGGCATGTCTGGGATTTAAATCCACGATGTGTTTAATTCTTATGGTTGTGTGTTTACTTTCGCAGTAAACGCCAACGGGGGTGTCATTGAAAAGCTTAAAGGAGCATCATATACGCTACACTAACGTTTTAAAGATCAAGAGAAGCCAAAATCCAAATCATGATTACATTTCAATGAATCGTCCATCCCTAGTCGAACGTAACTTAAAAGTCTTTAATTTCAATGGACCACCATGCAATCGTACCACATTGTGTGCCAATGTTTTTGTTCTTGGGGTGGATCCACATTAATGCTTTGTTTCTTGCTGTTTTGCTTGATTTGTACCTAATAGCACATAATACAAGCAAATGGAGGCCTCCCCTCCATCTGCAGTTAATTAAATACAATGTCATGTGTAGCTTCAGCGATTAAAAATTTTCACGGATGAATGGCGTCAGACATTGAAACATTTAAAATACGCTCTTATAAATCTACCATGGGCACACTTTCATCGACTTTTGAACTAAATTATTAAAGCAACGAGAATGTTTTGACTCTGTTTTAATGCATATGCATCAAGAAATAATTGGCTTTGAAGCGTGGATCTTGGGATTTTTTTTTTTTAGCCCCCTTGAAAAGAAAAATATGTCAAAGTTGTATTTTCTGTTTCATGACTAAAATAGTTTTCTCTTCTACTCATAACCTGTCAAAGTGGCAGGGACAGTGATTCAAAAGCCTGAAAAACAAAGGTGAAATAATTGATGAACACGGGAATGGTTTGAAGGCTTGCCATGATACAGTGTGTGTGATCAAGAAGCCTTATTATATGATGAGTACAACCTTGATAGTTTTCATGTCGACCTCATGGTGAGTATGGAGCCCTTTTCCTTTCATTTATTCAATTCTAAAGTTCAATTATTTAGAAGTATAGAATTTTCCTGAATGTTTTAAGATAGAGTGGCTCGGATTGGCAAAAGGAATATATCGCCGAATAAAATTCCATTGGGGTTCGGCTTTCTTATTCTGATTGAGGTGGATATGGAGCATTTTAACTCGGTTTGGTCATTTGGATTCATTCTAATTGGAATAGAAAACGCTGGGATGCAAGTGCAAACTCGCTCACAGACACATTCAGAAACAGGCACATAAAAAGATTGAGTTGGTTGTTTAATTTCACACTTGATGGGTGGGCAGGCACTCCAGAGACCCAACTCAGTTTATGCAAGTCATTAAATTAATTAATTTCCACGGTATGTCCCTTTTAAGTGTTGTTTGCCACAATATTGTTGTCATTGTTTGTCCGTCATGTGTCACCTGCTCTATCGAAGCGGCACAATGCAGACACGACGCCAGGCCTCAGCAGGATAATGTGCCGGCATCCTACGTCGGAGCATAATGAGAGATGCCAGTCACCATCCAATGACTTGAGTCTCATTTGGCATCTGTGTCTGATTTGCTGTCTGGCACTCGCATCTCAATCTTGTCAGCCTTCTTGTCTTTCAGTCTTTTGAATTATCACGCCTTCTCGACTCTTCTTTCTCTTCGAGCTGTACTCAACACCGAGGCTAAAATGTGCATCTCTTACCTGTTCTGACAAGGAGCTTTTACTTTGGTTACAGGTTGTCCAGTGAGCATGCTAATACTTTAATAACTCATCAAATTATAATTACAGGTAGCAAAGAACACGATGGACTCGGCTACTGCAATCCCTCGAATAGATGCCGTGCGCCATTTAATCACCTTGTGTCACAAATAATCTCAAACCTTTTAGGCTCGAAATGACTTTTTTTTTCTATGAAGAGCAGTTTTGCGAATCTATGACTTCATCTGAGAAGCAACTTTGTGATTATTATGAGTTGTTTTTTGCCGGTTAATTCCAGGGGCCCGAAGCAATGGTTTTATGAAACAAGAAAATGTGACAATAAATCAAATCAGCAACCGGTTCCCTGTTTTATACTGTCAACATTTTTTTTTATTCAATACATATTTTAAGATAAGATAAGATAAGATAAGAAAACCTTTATTAGTCTCGCAATGGAGAAATTCCCAATTCACAGCAGCAAAGTTATAAAAGGAAGAAGAACAACAACAAAATATAGGAGCTGCTGGAAAGGCAGCCACTCACGCGGCGCCATTTTGAAGTCAAAATAACAAAAATAACACAACACAACACAGCAAGTGAAAAGAGATGAGTGCAATCTTCACCACTTTCCTGCATACACTTTGTTGTCTGAAGCAGTTATAGATAAAAGAGGAGAGGATCAAAGTGTCCTTTCACCAGTGGATCAGAGAGGTCATGCTGAAAAATGTGCACACATCTGCTACAAGCTAAGTTTTGACAGCAAACACGAAGCTGTAGCGTCCATTGACGAAAAAGAGATTGGCTCACATCTCCTGTCCCATGTAAATCCACTTCAGTTCCAAGCCGCGACTCCCAGTTCCACATCCGCATCAACGCTCCTTTCTTCTCGTCGTCGGCTCCTCAAGCCTTACATCCATTCCGCCGCAGACCGTTCAACAGCACCGATCTCTCCGCTGAACAAAGCGGGGCTGTGAAAAATGCTGCCCATTACAGGCGCAAGACACAAGCGCCCCGGGACTGTCCAGCAACGACAGTCAAATGGCACCGACATTCCTCCCAGTCAAAAACAGTGCTGGTATATCCATGCTGCCGAGAAGGCGCAACCACCAAGCACAGAGTCTCCTCCTTGATGAATGTCGTGGCCAAAAAATGCTGAAAAAAGTCCACATCAGGTTCACACGACGTAACAACAAACACAAAGTGACAAAACAAACCAAAAAAACAACAAAAAAAAAGCAAGGCTCATGAGAGCACTTGCCGACGGCTGCCTACTCGGGCGCCATCTTGACTTGAAGAGCAGCAAATTGGATTTTCTGCGTCTTTTCACATACTGTGTGTTAACCTGATTCCTACATAAACATATGTCACGTTTCTTTTAATATCTCTGGCTCTCATCTCTTTTCACTTGCTGTGTTTTCCTTCAAAAGATAGATAAAGGATACCCAACGTATGTCAGATCCCATGTCAGCGCTGCATTTCATTTTGCTCACTTGACAGAAACGGGCGTTTCAAGGGAGCTGGTGTGTGTCTTGTATGTTGGAGGGGGAGAGAGCTTGAGAGAGGGGAGACCTTTCTTGCCGATACCAAGTTGAAGTGCAGCCCTTTGAAGGAAAGGGGCAATTCGTAGCCAAAGCTCCACCCGCCTACCTCTGTAAATCTGCCAGTGGAAACCTATTAATTATCTCCTACAAGGACCTGCTGACAGGCTGGCCATCACTGGCTGTCACTTTTAACAGCTTGTCCGCTCTTCCGTGTTGATGCATTTTGCTGAAAGGACTTCACTTCAGACCACGACGTAATGCTGTAGAAATAAAGGGCTTGCTTTTCATGTCGGTAGTGAGACATTTTTAAAACTCATTAACTTTGTGCGCGAATGTTTTGGGATTGGACGTAGGACAATTTCCTGTACGATAATCTCCCCCCCAATTCACAGGGGATTGGGACTGAGCCCTGCTGAACTGCCATGAATGAATGATATGCTTGTGAATGAGAATGGTTGTCTGTTAGTAGATGGTGTGTGATTAACTTGCGAGCAGTCCGTTGTGTACACTATGGATACAGTATCAAGGTTCAAAATATATATAATATATATATTTGAAGGACAATATTGCTTTTCAATTACTTCATTTGAATAGCATCTTTTTTTAGGAACACAATCTTAACACATCCCAGCATTCCTAATTTACTTGATTGTTGCAATTATAGTCATCATAGTCCATCCCCCCGTCCTCAATCATATCCCATGTGAAGCCTCTGTTCTCCAAAAGCCTTGACGAGTGCCGGGCATGTCACAATGATTTGCTACCGTGTTTGTAAAAGAAAAAGCTCCCAGCGTAAATAGTGCCAAATTCCTAGGAACGTGCAACCTTCTAAAAACATTGCCAAACACATAAAATGGCTGCCTGCAAGTTTGTGTGGTCAGGGTAAAAGCGGAAATAGTGAGCAATCTGTAAATCCTTATTATCCCCAAGAAGGACATTCAAGTGAACTTTCTTATGACTTTTCTATATAAAGAAGAAAGAAAATGTTGAAGTTTGCTAAGGTCGTGTACTTGTTCTAATTGCCTCCATTTGATGTCCTCCCCCCCCCCCCCCCCCCCCCCCCCCCCCTGCGG
>CAAKHF010025437.1:2008-12290 GCA_901007745.1 Hippocampus kuda | reverse complement strand
CCCCCCCCCCCCCCCCCCCCACCTCAATGCCACCCTCTACTTGTTCTTGTGACCATGCTCGCGAGTGTGTAGGAAGATAATGCAGCTATGTAGGTTAGGTACCCCGGTGTGCTGTTGGCTAGCAACAGCAAGTGCGTCCACAAGTGGGGCAGCTATTTCTACTTCTTCGGGCTTCTTCATGCAGAGGTCAAGCATCCCACTATGACTTGCTCTATCTATCAATTGGAGCTGGAGTCAATCTCGGCTAACTGGGTGAGAGCTGGGGTACAACCTTCTGGTTGCCACTTAATCGTATGGCCCACATAAACCTTGGGGTGCTCACACTTTTTCAACATGCGAGCTACTGATAAAACGACTGATCTGCCCACTACAAAAATGCAAAACATATAATAATTTTCAAATGTTTTTAGGATTCTTTGTATGTACAATGTATACATCATAATTAACTATTAACATTTTTTTGTAGTTGCCTGAGTTTACTTTGATGACTTGCATTGAACTGAAACAGCCAGGAATGCATAGTCCGGACTTTTGCTGCTGACATAGCTTTTGGCAGCTCGTCTTCTGTCTATTGAGTTGCCCTATGTATTTAATGTGCCATATAAGTAAAGTTGCCTTGCCTTAAAATGTCTTGTATTTTTTATTGTAGCTTTTGTCAGTTGAAGGACAACGAGTAAGGGGGAGGAAAATTAGACTTACACATTACTTTGAGCACTTTTTTCTTGAAAGCCTACATTACCAAAAGTAAAGAAGGGCAAGAAACGACTCCATGGCACACATCAAGGTCTGTGTTATTTGCAAATTCTCACCACGCAGAAACCTCCGCTGTGGTGGGCCCAGAGCGGCGGGCAAGTTATCTCCATTTGGCTAAGTTGTGCAAATGTTACTTGAACGGTGGAAAGCACACAGAGCAAGAGCTTTTTTTATTTTTTTTCCGCCCCAACTCTACCGTCAGCCCACGTCAATGCTATTGTGTTTTATTGTGTATAAGATTTATAATATCTGTTAATATAGATTATTTTTTAAAGCATTCCCTTCTCTGGGGTTTAAAAAAAATACATCCTCAAAAACTATGATCTAATCATCATCAGCGCCACTTTCATCACATTAGTCCACCCATGCATCCATTTTCCGATCCGGTTATCCTCACAACATTCGCGGGGGGTGCTGGAGGCTATCCCAGCCATCTCCGGGCAGTAGGTGGGGGACACCCTGAACCGATTGCCAGCCAATCACAGGGCACACACAGAGGAACAACCATCAGAGGACACATATTCACCCAAAGCTTCCAAGCTTTAATATTGCAAGAGAGGCAAACACAAATTATAAAGCGTAACCGCCACCTCCTCTCATTTTTCAATTGAGCACTGTGTAAAAGGGTAAGATGGAGAGAGCGAGGGAGTGTGGCCTGAGAAGAAGAAAATCTATTTTACGCCCTGCAGAGAATCTTATGAGCTTGGAGGTATGGTAGCTGTTTGAAAGTTTTTAGAGGGGATTGAATAGATTGGAATTGCTTTATTTCAGCAAGCTAATTTCATGGGCATTCCTATCAGGACGCTTTTATGGGGGGAATCAAAGGCTCTTGATGGTTACTTCTCTCTTGTCGCCTTTCTCATTCCCTCGTGTTATTTTCTCTAAATGGATGCAGCTTTACTTCTGCGACCTCGGCTTGGTTCATATCCGCCAAAACACTTCCTGTCATTATTCAACATGGTTATTTACATATTGCGCTCAAAATCTGACATTGTTGATTTATGCATGGTTATTAAGGCTGACAAGGAATGGATTTTTACGGTAGTCAAAACTAAACTGGCAACCGGTTCAGGGTGTCCCCCGCCGACAGCTCGAAGACAGTTGGGATAGGCTCCAGCACCCCCGCGACCCTTATGAGGATAAAGTGGATCAAAAAATTAATGAATTAATAAATCAAAACTGAATATGTTGCATCGTCATTGACTCATAACGGCACCACCTAGGTACTCGTCAAGCCACATTCTGCACGAGTTATAAGAACATGGTTTCGTGGTAATTGAATGGGAGTACCAGACTGGCCCGCCAGCAGTCCAGACCTGTCTCCCATTGAAAATGTGTGGCGCATTATCAAGTGCAAAATATGACAATGGATTCCCTGGACTGTTGTGCAACTGAAGTTGCACATTAAGCAAGAATGGAAAGGAATTCCACTGACAGAGCTTCAACAATTCGTGTCTTCAGTTCTCTTCGCTTATTTGATCACGAAATATCTTGTCTTTGTTGGGGATTTCATTGAATAATGTCTCATTGTCTTCTGTTGTTATTTGCCTTTTACACAAAGTAACAACTCCATTGGAAATGGGGTCTGAAGAAGCTGGCATGTTTCTGCTTTCTTTCTGTGCCATTATTCTATATACACAAAGAGAAAGGGAATCTGGGGTCCCAATGCCTTTTTACACTGCCTACTGGTATTTAAAAAACACAAATGGAATGGACGGACAAGTTCGACCCGGCAATTTTCTGCCTTTCGTGATAGTATCAGTAGCTCCTCTTAACGTTGATTGTAAAAGCATGCCCATATGATTCTCAAAGCGCACTGTTGCGCCAAATGACAACTTTTGGGCACTTTTGTGTTTCTATAAAAGGCACAGATAGAAAGATACCAGTTCTACTCTGTTGCTTTTAAGCCTCAACTCTGCTCTCTAACTTGTGAATCAATGGTTAGAGTCTCCCCATAGTACCTCACTCCATTTCTACAACCTGTAATCATCATTTGTCTTACACACTTCGAAAGAAATGACTTTTTTTTTTTAAAATATTCAGCCACGTGAAATAAATTACCTGCACATTTCTACTGACTAAGCCAGAACAGGCATTGATTCCTTTCCTTTGCCCACATTTCGTTATTGGCCACTGCAGTCAGGGCGAAAAGAAGATTTCAGTTCATCCCTAATATGTGTTACAGCCACAGTAACTCTCAAATGTATACTTCTTCCCGGGAATAGGAACCTTCCGTGAATACGCATGATGACACACATCATGTCAACGTGCATCCACAGCATTCCTTGCCACTTGAAGCAGCAGAAGGAGGGCCGGTCCAAACTCTGATTGGAACTATGTAGGTCTCCTATTCCTGTAAACTAGATCATTTTGTACAATCGCGGTCCTCACTGAGTAATGGCGTGGCAATACGACAGACCCAGAAATGTGAGCTGCCCTATTTAGGATATTTTTTTTTACGTTCCCCACCTTTTTTTTTTTAAGTTGTGTCCCTCCATCCACCTCAAAGTTTTATAATCTTGCTAATATCACACTTTTAATGTGTCGCCTCTTCCACATTTTGATCAATTTTCTCAAGCCTCATTCTCCCTCAGCTTTTTTCCTCCCTCTTACTTCCCGCTTTTGATTTTCCATCTTGCACCAAATGTTTCACATCACTTCCTTGAACTCATTTCATCATCGGCCTGACTGCTTCCTGTCTTTATGCCCGCTGTTTCACCTGTATACCTCTACATTCTCTTCACATGCGTCACTGCATATCACTTCCTCTCACAAGTTCTACTTTCTGTGCGCATCACTCTCGATCTACACTTTAAATACTCATGTGACATTGAGTCAACTCCTTCACAGCTATAAATCTCATTCATGACATATTTAAACACAAATATGCGTTTTAGAGTCAAAATAGACGTAAATCCCAAAATGTTGCACAGGTATAAGACTATAAAGGTACTGCCAAAGGTTATACATTTAAATTGTCATAAAAACCCTCACACGATGCAGGTCAAAGTGAGAGCGCTGTAAATCTGCCCAAAACAGCACATGCTAAAAAGTGGTCATTGAAATCACCCCAAAATTATGCAGGCTAAAACAAGAGTAATGCGAATCTCACACAGATTGCACCTGTCAAAATGTGACAACCATAAATCCACCAAAAGTTTTGCAGGTTAAAGTGAGATAACCGAGACTGCGTCAATACATTTGACCTCTACGACTAAACCCGATCCTTCTTTTTGCACCCAGATAATATTTTTAACTCATTCAATCCCAGCCATTTTCACTGGAGCAACCCCCTCAATCCCAACGTTTTACTGGATTTTGACTGATCTTGCAAGGCCCACAGAATATTTGGTTCTAATGCTATATAAACATGGAGCCTACCAAAATAAAATTTGGACTCTCTTCTTTCAGCAGACCCCCCGTTCAGCATTCTTCAGCAATCAGCATTACAAAAATGGCTAAGTTTCATGAAAATAGCGATTCCTGGGCAAAACACAGAAAAAGAGCTTTTTGTGAAAGCATGCATTTCAAGTACGTGAGGCACCACTGCCACCTATTGGTCGCTTTTTTACATGACTTACAATGCAAACGGCTTATTCTCATTCACAGATTGCATCAGACCCTCCTCTCTATGACGCAAAAAAAAAAAGACTGAGACGTACAAGTACGTCCTTGGGAAGGCAGGGCCTAATTTTAAAAAGACGTACGAGTACGTCTTGTGGAATGAAAGAGTTAAATTGTTATCTGCTTCCCTTAGTCACGACAACACTTGACAACTCATTCAACTGAAAAACACCCCCAAATTGTGCATGTTAAATTGAGACTGTTGCAAATCCCCAAACAGTTGCATGTGATAATTTGAGACTACCTTAAAGTTGTGCAGGTTAAAATAAAATGAAAAATGAACAATTATAAATCCCTCTAAATCGAATCGATTAAAATGACAACCATGTATCCCTTCAAAAAGTTGTGCATGATGAAATGAGTCTGCCTTAGTCTCCCCTCCCCACAAATTTTGTAGGTCAAAATAACTCTCGATCGCACAGGTTCAAATGAGGCTACCGTAAACCCTCCAAAGTTGCGCATATTAAAACGGAAGTTACTCTAGTTCCCCCTAATAATGAACAGCAAGCAAATAGCAGAGACTCTATTCGATGACGCTCACAACATTCCACAACATAGAATTTCAAATGAGGCATTTTGACATTGAACACATGCCCCATCCCGCAAATCGCTTTTATATGATGACATAAAAAGAACATATCTGGTTACATCTTCCCATGAAAGTCCTTTGATAATGAGACCTCCGTCCAGACCCGTGTAATATCTTTATGTTTGGGAGTAGGGTGTTTAATTGTGCTCTTATGCCTTCATCAAGTTTTACTGTTGGAGGCCACTTTCCATCTGCCCGCTGTAGAATTACCCCTCTGTGTGCGAGCACTTGAAAGCCATAGTTAGGAGTGCAGGTGGGAGGCTTTACAACGCCTCCATTTTCCCCCCAATCCTGTTTCTTACCAACACATTTTACACCTCGACTTGTCTTGCGTAACACCACGTGGCATTTTTGGTCAGCTTGTTAAATTCGCATGGCTACCGGCATTTAGGACACCATCAAATGTCATCAATACTCCTCATTAATTCCCCGGGTGCCGAGCGTCGGTCACGCTGGATTTGAGGCAGAGGCAACAAAAAACTCTCGCAAGATGAGTCATGCTGCCCTCAGCTTCCACCTCACGTCTCTTATTTCCTTGAGTTAGTTTTCTAGGTTGACAACTTGAGGCGAGACGTTTAAAACTGACTACTGCCGAGTGTGGGGGAGGGAGGAAATGGAGATTCAGGTTAGTTTCTTTTGACTGTGTGCTTTTCAATGTGTGTTGCTCTTCCATTGACATTACTGACATGACTTTATTGTAACCCCCACCCCTATGGGTCACAGTTTAAGAATTCACAGATTCAACCCTGTGGCACCCAGATTTTTGGTGAAAAACTCACCTTTTCACTTGTTCTTTCTGAAATGGCCCAAGATGGCGCCAAAACCCTTTATCAATAGGAATTTGATGACAAGGAAATATGCTGAAGTGATCAATCTCAACTGAAACAAGCTTTTTATGTTGGGGAGGATTCAAGTTAAGCTTGGGTTGTTAGTGAAGGTTTTGGCGTCTTCGTTGCATGAGACGTTTGGTTTCAAGGGTAATGCAAGATGGATTTTCAATGACATTAAACTGTTTTGGGACATCTTTTGCGTCTAGGCAATCGAAAATATTTTTATAGGGTTGTGGCAATTACTCAGTTATTTGCATTGACTTTGCAACTTATCACACCACACGTCGCAGCAGTTGGTCCTCCAAACTGTGGATCTAAAAAGTGCTCTGGGGTTGGGTCAAATATTCCACCTTTCCAGTATCTAATCGGATATGCAAGATATTGACGAACCAGTTACCTGAAAAGCCAAGGTTCAAAATGCGATAGGTTGATACCACATGAATTACTGAGCATCAAATCACGACAAATATCATCTTTGGGCACTTTACACATAGAGAAGTTATAGAACCACGTTCCTGACTTCCTAAGAGACCAACTGGACCAACTGTCATTGGCTAGAAATAACAAGATGTTAATTCCATCTTTTCCTGCAGGAAAATAGTCCAGTCTCCTCTTTAATACAACGGCCTGTACTTTCCTCTTCGGTAAAAGAATAAGAGAGGAGTACATGAAGAAGACCAATGCATGTTTGTTTCTGACCGATGTGCACTGTGGTGTGGTTTTTGTAGTTTCCAGCATGACTACTTTGTAGAACTCTATTGCTAACCAAAGCAGCAGCCCCAACTAAGGCATGGAAACAGTCTCAGATCAGTTATGTACGGAGACTTTCCCGTGCAATATATGCTCTTATGTTATGTGGCTTAGCATTCCAGTAGACAAAATTTTTGTATCCATAAACGGTATGTGTTTTCCAGGGCTCTAACTCAACTCTCAACAAACAAAAAAAACATTACCTGCAGAATCGTGTGTCCTGTAATTCAGCTATTTTATTGTCTTGTAGCAACCGCTGTCGACGATTTGGTACTTTGTTGGCTGTATATGAGTTTGCATCAGTGGCCGTATATTCGATTAAATCGAAAAGACGCTTTAGTGGTTCACGAAATGAGTAAAGGCCTTAATCAGTCCTCCGCTGATGAATGTACACCAAGGTTGATTTGTGCTTGCTGTGTAATATTCTTAAGTGTTGCCTACTAACAACAATCCCTCTTTGTCTCTGTGTCCACCCCCTTCTTTTTTCTTATTTGATTTTTTTTCGTTCTTTCTTTACAACATTGGTTGCTTTTTGTGTCAACATGTCTTCTGTTTCTAGGGCATCAAGGCGCATGGGAGCGCCACGTTGTCCTCAAGGAGACAACTGAGTGAGTGTCTATTCTGATATCACCCGATTGGACGTGACTGTCTTGTAGTGGCCCCGTGTACTCAACTAGATGTACCAAAACAAAACCAATCCCCGAGGGGTCTTTGCACTGGGTCTTGCAGAGTACACTCTGCTTGTTTTTTTACATCACAAATATTCCCATTTCGCTGTTATTTTGCCTTCCTCAATTTTCGAGACCAAAAGGAGAGTTTCCCAACCTTTATTGAGCCAGGGCACACATTTTAAATACCATTACACATGACCAGGAAAAAAAAAATGCCACAAAAAGTAAATAAGGTTAACTGCAATAATGACGAAGTTGTCTTACTCACAAAATTACATAGCCTGTGTGAAGTCTCTTTCACTTTATTGAACACAAAACTGGTTAACTCATTCACTCCCAAAGACGTTTTTAAACGTTTTTTCAGACTTGGTCCAGAATTGGCTGGTACTGAATGAGTTTTAATTGAAGCTTCTGCTCTCTTGTGGAAGAACATTTTAACTGTTCAGTCTGTCACGATTCATTGATGGCATCGAAAGATGAGCAAAGATACACTGTAGTAAATAAATAATACATTTTAGACTTGTTAAGTGAATTTGGATATTTTCCTGCAGCACACCTCGTGATCTCTCATGGCGTATTATTGTACCATTGAGCAGTTGTTGGTAATCACCGATCTGGATTAATTTTGTGGCAAAAACCTATCTTAGTCAGCTAATTTCAACATAATATCAGGAAGAAATAAAAAATAAAAAACAGTTCTAAAAACCAAACTCTATCGGAAGGTTTTGTCTTGTCTGGTTAAAGCAACCAGCAAACATGCTTGGATATTTCCATGTATGAATGAGGACCCGGTATGGAGACCCTTTAAGTGAGGAATGCTACCTGTCTTGTTACGTTGATGGGAATGCTGCCCAGTGCCCGCTGTTTTTACAGTACCCTAAACCTCTGAGATAGTAATCCGTGAAGTGATGTTCTCCCTTTTGGTTGTAGAGCCTGGAAGTCGATGTGATAGCCAAAATGTCTTTTTCTTAAAGAAAGTTAGGGGAAGAAAGTCTTTTGCTCAAGAGATTGACCATTTCTCTCCATTTGGTATGAGCCAGTGGCTTCTGACGAAACCTAATGGTGGCAGGAATTGAACAACGGAAAGTACGCTTCTGCAGCGGAAAAGGTTTTTCAAGTGCTCAACGTGCCTGATCAATCAAACATACTTTTTTCCTCTCTCCTCTTTTAAACCACCAGAATATATATTTAATAATCCGCGGTAGATTTCGGGAATAGCAAGTGACATGCTGTTAAAGTAGGATGTACTACCTACTGTACATACAGTTTACAAACTTAGTATCAACAACTCAGGTGTGTCTCAATAAATTAGACTAGTGTAATGGAAAAGTTCCTTAATTTCAAATTCAAAAGTTCATATATTACACAGATTCATTGAACACAAGAATATAATTTTCTGAATGCAAATTACTACAAAATTTTACTCAAATCTGAAACTTACTGTTAAAGCTAAAGACACACACACACACACACACACACACACACACACACACACACACACACACACACACACACAGGCACTGCAGAGATGGCTGCATTTATGGCACTTGTTCCCTATGCTCATTAAACTCAATTTAATATATTTTATCACTCCACTATGTACAATATACGCTCGATATTCGCTCCTACACGGCCACGTAGCGCTACGCACACAGACTTAATTCCCCCAGGCCATATGCGGTAATACGGTAATATTATTCATCATCACTACAGAATGCATTCATAGAAATAAAAATAAAAAAAAGATAGACACCCACTTCTCTCTGCAGTTAAGTAAATAACTGATGACCTGCCAGGGTTACAAAGTTGACCGGAGTGGAAGCCTGTCGAACGGGAATGTTTTCTCTGTGTGTTGCTTGAGTCAAGCATGCATTTCTGTTTTTATATAACCTTTAACCCCACCTGTCATCCCCTTCTGAACGGTTGCCTCGCACAGAACCGTTGCTTGACTGCTGTGACCCGTGAATTTCTGAGTAACAAATTCCCACCCACACACCCCTTCATTTTGATTTCAGTACACACAAGCACCCACGTGCAAACACAGTCACACACACTCACACGCCACAAGGGCACATCAAATGTTGACCATAAAGTCCAATCAATCTGTTTCTGATTGCCTGCTTTCGTGTGCATGTGTGTGTGCTGGATTGCGACTGTGTATGTGTGGGTCAGCGTGTGTGGAGGTTAAAGCCTGAAGAGACAATGAGTGCCATTAGTGTCATTAGTTTTCTCTGTAGCAAGGGCACCTTTGCACTTTGTTTCTATGTGTGTGTGTCTAACTGCGTGAGTTATTTTTATGCTTTTTGACATCTTAACTGGTGCAAAATTGCACTTTCATTCACTTAGGTCTAAAACGGATGGAGACCGCCATATTTAAATGAGAGTTTTGCGCTTTCTGTCACAGTGTTGATTTTCACCTTGGAGCATTTGGGAGAGCGCCGCAAGTGATGGAAGTAAAAGTGTTCATGGGAGAGGCAAAGAAACATATTACTGAGTTACAGAAACGAAATCTAATAAGTCAGCAGCCACACAAGAGACATATTTCATGATCTAACCAAGTGCTCATCCTGCAGAACATTGCATTTAAAAAAATTGGTCTGCAGATGTGGAAAATTGCTTTGGACAAGACCAATGCCACACAATTCTCACCGTTTGCTTAAACGGGCCACATACAAGGAAATGATAGTTGAAAAGCGTTTTGTCATAAGTGACTCACTTCAAATTTCAAAAAATCAACGGTTATATGATTGAGAACATCTAGCCCGTGTCTGATTTTCCATCATTTGCTAGTTTCAAATAAGATGGCATGCAGCAGAGAGGAACACTCACAGACGATCAGATTGTATACAGATATTACTGGTATAAATCCACGTAACACATGAAGGCTTGCTACATTGTATTCATGAAAAGCATTACTGAGACCGTTTACCTTTGTTGTCTTTGTGGTAAAAGTATTCAAATGTGTTCCGGTTATTCGTATGCTTTATTCAGCATAGCTACATCTTCATAAGACAAATCTAGTCTCAACTTTCAAAGATAGGAGGGGGGTGGGGGGGTCGGGGCGG
>CAAKHF010025436.1:2779-17612 GCA_901007745.1 Hippocampus kuda | reverse complement strand
AGAAAACCCACGCAAGCATAGGGAGAATATGCAAATGCTACACATAGCCCAGAACCCAGGGTCGAACCCTGAACCTGAGGATCTGTGAGGCAGATGTGCTAACTTGGGACAGGGAAACTGCGGTCCTCGAGGTTCTGTCTTCCTGGATGTTTTGTATTAGGTGTGTGAGCACGGAGACACCTAAATCATGCAGGATAGTGGCCCTCGGGGACCGGAATTACCCATCCCTCTGCTAACCACTATGCTTATCAATTACATTATACTGTATTACTACCAAGCATTTGACTAAGATGTCACAATTATATTGTCTTTGAATCTTAATCGGCAAAACACAAAGCAGAACAACGTTCACCTTGCTTGGCACAGGATGTTTGCCTGTGTGGTGCCCTTTCATATGGCGTTCGCTAAAACCCAAGTGAAGTCTTAAACTGGCCCCCACTCAGATGAATGAAATGCTCTGCTGACAGCAGATTTTTGAGCGTTTTCTTTTCAATTACCAGCCTGAAACTAAAAGTGTTTCTAATGCAATCCGCTCTGTTTTTAACCACATTATGTAACACATCTTAACATCGGAGGCTTTCTGGTTGTATTTGATGAAATTTTGCGTGGGAAGTAAAGCAAATGTGATCGACTAAAAGGATTAGAATTCCAAACTGAAACTCTGGCAGCCCACAAGCTGCTGAGTCAGCCTATGTGGGAAGAACCGGCATCCACAAGTGGGCAAAACTGTGAAATAAATGTGCACTATTTTGAACAATTTAACCTTTAGTGATGATATGTAATAAATGCCCGATATGATAAAACTGTTTCAAAACAAAGCTAGGGGAACCCTTGTACATTTTGTAACATAGCAACAGACAGTGAGAGGCCTACATCCCAGCAGAAGATGTCACATCGCTCTTCATGATGAAAACAAATACTTAGCCCAGCATTTCAATGGTCAGCCTCATTAGTATTAAAGATTACAAAGAATGGCAGCAAAACAGCCCAAAACGTAACCCTCACAGCAGCAAAAAAAAAAAAAAAAGTAAAGTGTCTCAAAGCTCATCATCTCTTTTAGGTGAAGTGAAAGGACTGATGGTGACGATTCATATCATCCAAATACGGTGTAGTGGTTCAAATTATCATGAATCGCTTTATCTTTTTTTGATTTGGAACAAATCTTAGAATAATGATAAACGGTGTGGTTTACATATGCAGAATTTATACAAGCAAAGAAGCCGACATTTTCACCAAGAAATCTGATAACACAATTATTCCCCCGCACTTCGTGCCATCAACGTGAAAATGATGTTTTATCGTTTCACTGTTCATGTAACAGTTAGTTCTGAGCAAGCAATTTCATTGGACATAAATCATTCCGTGGGTTCGGCAATGTAAATGATGGAGGGGGCCACAATTTTTCATTGCTACAATAAAGGAATTTGCACTTCCTGGTACAGCCAGTTGACCCTTCCTGATGTAGAACGTAGCAGCGCTGGGATTTTTAAACTGACCTAACAGACCAGTTCACAGGTGCTCTAAACTGTTCATTGGGCCAAACATTAACGGTCACTGGTTATCCAACCGCCCTGTGAATCGTTCAATACTTACTTTCCAGAAGTAACATTTGATTGAAGGCATGATTGGTGAGATGGAAACAAATTCAACAAGAGAAAGCAGGAGATGTAATTGTTAGATTTTGGTTATGCTAAATAGGAGGGGCAAAATATTTGGAGAGATATATGATGCAGTGCAATTGTAAAAAGATATCAACTGCAACCACAAAAGTAATGAACTCATGTAGTGAATCTTTGTAAAGGCTTAACTTTTGATGGAGGGCTTGTTTGAATGGTGCACCAATAGTCATGGCTGGGGAGGGCATTCCTGCCGTTTTCCTTTGTTGACAATCTTTGTGTCCCGTCCTTTGTTATTGAAATATAAACCATCAAGTGAATCACTGCCACAGCAGTTTTGTCTGAACTACAAACATGAGTTTTAAAAGCTTCGCTGCGCCGGATGTACACCCGTCGCTCACGTCACCGACGTGCGACCAGTCGGAGGTCGAGAATTATGTTGCAGCAAAACTGGGAGGAGAGGCCGATGATAAGGGTCACAAAAAAGTCCTGAATTTTGGTTTTGACTTTTGAAGTAACATTATGTTACATTACAGTCGATATTATCTTTATTTCTACATATATTAAAAAAAAAATACCAATTGAGCTCTGCCGAAAGACCATACAATCTATTCAGACATACAAAGTTTCAACTGAAATGTTTTTTTGTGCTTGAAAATACTCCACTGAAAATGCTTTGGACCAGAAAACGTTTTTTCTGCTATACACAATGTGAAATTAAGAAATAAAAACTGCTGTTAAAATACAAAAGAGAACCAACTGCTCATTTGTTATAACTCTCACATTTTTATTGTTGAATAAAACCCTTGCTTCAAGGCTCTGGGATTAACCTGTTAAAACATAGCTCCTTATAATGAGAAAGTTGCTCCTCAAAGGAAGTCATTGATGAGCAAAACTCCTCAGCAAAGAAAAATATTAGATAGTGATACACAGCCGACCCTGCTGCGTGCGTGTTGCCTCTGCGAAGGAACCATCAAGGGGAAGTTGGTCATGTAGGGCCATATCCTCGTATGACCGTCACAGATAATTTCTTTCGATCACATGCTCTTCACAAAGGAGTGACTATAAGAGGAGAGAATACGATACCTAACAAATAAACCTTTGACATTCTGTGGCTATAGTGGGTCAACTTGTGTCAGATGGCTTTGAAAATTGATAGCTCATCATCTGATGCCCAACAATAACCCCTGAAAGTTTGCTGAAAATTGGATGAAAATGTACTGTGTGGATTGCGCCGTATTGATTTTAGCATTGACCTTGGCTACCTTGGACATTTTGCGTCAGATTGCGTGTCTTTCAGAATATTTCAGAACAGTGTACAGTCCAGTAATCGCTATATTGGATATGTCAGAAAAAGGTAGCTGGGTTGAGAATTATGACCTCGATCGATATGAGCTGATGTAATGCATCTTCACTTCAGAGATGCAGCCTGCGATACTTGTCACTCAGTTTGAGTTTTTTTTTTTTTAAGTGTAAATATTGACTTCAGTTCACCACCGGCATCTTTGACTCAATGTGGTTTTTCAAGATACTGTCGGCATGATCCTGCAAGCAGGAGGATGTGGATTATATGAATATGGCTTGCTGGATAAATATAGTCATTCACATGCATAGTACATGTAAAAATGCATAAGCGCATATGTAAAACATGTCAAGTAGGTTTTTTGTTGTTTTTTTTTTTTTTTTTTGCGTGATAAACATTTGGCACATTCACACCAGGCATGATTCTGTGATCAGAGGTTGGGGGATGCTGAGCTCCTGGCTGGGCGGGAAAAATGTCACGGTTTGATTACATTTTAATGCAATTTATATGAAACAGAAGCAGTGCACATTTTGTGAAAGTTTATGACTAAACCATCAACTCTTTAAAAGGTTATTTCATCAATGTTGTTGAGCCACTAGAAAGGAGGAGTGAATTGCATTTATAAAACAGACATGTAGCTAACTTTCAGCGGTAGACACATCACTTTGACACAGCAGCGCCTCTATTAACTCCTTAACGGCATCCAATGCATTTTTTTTTTCCTGGTATAGGGTACAAAGTAGGGTTAGGGGTCTAATTAAAAAGATTTTCCTGTCTTTCAAAACCAAGCATCATAAGAGAAGTACAGTACTGCATGTGTATGTCAAGTCTCTCATGTAAATAAAATGAAAAAAATCTCATGCTTTCATATTTTGAAGTCAATTTTGTGCAATGAAACAATGCTTGGAGTCGAATGCCTCTTAAGACTCATTCAATGCCATGGACGTTTTTCATGTTTTTTCCAGAATCCAGGCACTAAATCCCAGGTATGTTTTGATGTATTTTTTTTTCACGTGATAGGGTAAAGAAGGGTCTGAAAATGGCTGGCACTGAATGAATTAAAAAGGTGCTGAAGGAACCTCAATTGGCTTCTACCATCCAACATGGACACATGGTTTGTCGACGGCAGAGGAAGTGTATATCTTCTTCAAGGGACATGTCGAGGGACAGTCGGTACCATTTGAGCTATTAAAAAATATGTAGACGTGACAGGGCTCCTCCAGAGATGGCTGGTGTGAATTCTCTACTGGATGCTGAGCCACAGCAAATGAACAGATCAGTGAATGAGTGAAGCGAATATCAGAGGAGACACATTCAATGAGCTTGAGATGAAAAGCAACACTGAATGACATTTTTTTTTCTCTATGCATTTCTGCCAAAAGTTCTCCTCAGAATTCTTTTGAATCTGGTGTCCCACTCTGCCTGACGTCAACTTGGACAGAATCAACTTGGCAGCAGGCTTATCTGCTGGAATGTCTTCATGTCATTGTGATAAGTAGCCAATTAGACAGCTAGTTGGTTCCTCCGTGAATGTGGAGCGTCCCGCTGCAGTCACTGAAGCTCCTGTAGATGACCGTCGGCAGCAGAGAACAGTACGCGTCCTGTGCAGGTTCCTGCAGGCCCACGCATCCTTTCGGCGGGTGCTTTTTACTATTTATCAACAAGCGTCCTTATGTGTCTTGAAAGGCGCTATATAATTAAAGCAGAGCCTGCTGCACAAGAGAGAAGGAAAGTAAACTGCTCATGTACACATTCTCTTGTTGTGAGTGCTGATTGCGAGGTTTATCGTTTCAAGGTTTTTAGAGGTTGAAGTGGGCATAAGAACATAAAGAACACATTTCGGTGACGATTGATTGTAGTTTTGCGACATTATAAGCGATGCACGTTTGGCGTCGAATCAACTAATCGTCTCTAGCTCTTTGTTTGACGGCACACCATATCGATTTTGGCGATTAAAAAGGAGAGCCTTACGGATCCAATGTATTATTTACAATTTTTTCCTGAACGGATTGATATCATTAAAAATGAAATCCCAGTTTCATTTTCCTGAGCGAAAATAAATAAATAAATAGATAAATACATCTTTATATATATATATATATATATATATATATATATATATATATATATATATATATATATATATATATATATATATATATATATATATATATAATATTTTTATCTTATATACCTTGACAGTTTGTGACCCATCAGGCACATCCCCTATGAGGAGCGCCATTTTACTGAATGAGAACCACTTTTTAAGTTAGTCTTGGCTTACTTCAATGAAAATGCTGAATGAGGCGTGGAGAGGCATGTCAGTGTATTTTGATGTACAGTGGGAAAAATGACCAAAACCTGGTGCGTATGGGGGAATATTTCAGATGTTCTTCTTTTCTTCTTTTTCTTAAAAGCCTCATGCTGTCATTTGGAGGTCCTTTCCTTTTAACATCTGCGGTATTTTTCTACTGCTTGCAATGTAAGCACTCTCCTTTGAAGCAGGGATATTGATAAGCCTCTCAGTGTGCTATAATAAGGTCATCTCTTTAGCCTTAATTAGTGTGATTGATTTTCATCATTATAACAAATACATCGACAACACCCGTCCAAAATGTTAAGGATAAAGTATTTCCTTTCGATCCTCTCATAATTTAATGCACAGATAAATAATTCAGCATACATCTATGCAGCATGTGATGTTTTTGTGTACATTTGGACTTTCAAAGTCAGACACGATACTGAGAAGGACACTTGTCAACTTCAGATTTTTCTCTGATTTCAAAACAATTTCACGTAACTCAAACAATCCATTACCAAAATTTTAATACATTCATAAAGCCTTTTACATTTTACAAGCAATGCTTTCCAATTTTAATATCTCTTCCGATGTTTCTCCTGCTAATTCTGCCATGTTTTTTTTTCTACAATGTAAGTGTGTGTCGAGGGTGAGGCTGAATCCATCCTTTCATTTTCGAGATCTCTTATCCAATTCAAGGTTGTGCCTGTCCGAGCTGACTTTGGGCGAAAGGAGGACAACACTTGGGGCTGGTCAGCTGTCAAAAACTGGGAACTGATCCGATCGACATGATCGGAGATCAGGGCCGATCACGTGATTTTCAGTCGATTGGCATCGGCTGAAAAAGATCAGTACTGCTTTCAAAGTTCTTGAAAAGTTCAACTTTCGCTTCTGTCATTGTCCTCAAACATTCACTTTTGCATAACTGCTTCTCTTCTGTATCAGCATCACGATAAAAAAAAAAAAAAACTAAAAAAATATATGCTCATTTATTTTCTTTTGTTTCTATTTATTTTTATGTAGAAAACAAAGTGACCATATATGCTTCCTTGCTTGTTCTATCTATCAATCTGTCTATCTATCTATTGCAGGCATGTCCAGCTCCGGGTCTGGAGGGCCACTGTGCTGCCTGTTTTCCAGCTTTCCCAGCTGCAACACACCTGATTATGATGATCGGCTCAACAGCCACCTCTGCTTCAGAGTAGAGCAGCATTAGAACGATCCAGATTATTTGAATCAGGTGTGTTGCTTTTGTGAGAGCTGGAAAACAGGCAGGAAGGACATCGGCCCTTGAGGACCGACTTTGGACACCCCGGATCTATTGAAATTACAGCTGTCAGTTTAGCGCGTTTTTATTGGCATTAATTTAAATGAATTTTAACGGGATTAAAGTTTTTCTCGCGGGATTAACGCAGCACACGTCACAGCGGATGTTACGTTGCTCTATAAATAAACCAGAAACAAAACAACAAGCGCGCTGCACAGGTCCACGCACGTTTGTTTTGCCAGCTACGACAGCGCGAGACACCGAAAACAGATACTTAAAGAGTTTATGAATGGAAAGTTTACTTTTAAAAAGTTGCCAGACAGTTCCGCTGACAAGACCAAAGTGACAGCACCTGTATGTTTTGCAGTCATAAACTGAGCTATCATCATAGCACGTCGAGTCTGAAATGCCACTTAATGGCCAAGCACACAGCTGACGTGAGTACTGGTATTCCGCCCCCTCGTCTCAGACAGACAGCTATGGATCATTTCAAAGCGAAGAAAATGGATGACACGACGACGAACAAATTTGCTGAAGCCATAGCTAAATGTATGGCTACTGCATGCAAGCCTGTCAACATTGTCCACGGCTCGACTCAAGCTGAAATCATTCGCATTGCATCTAACGACTCCACTACGGATTGCCAGCGAGAGCCTCCGTTACAAGCTGTGTAAGGAGACTGTACGTAGCGAAGAAGACTAAGGTACACCAAGTGGGAGAAGACACTGTTTCAGGAGAGAAATAAGAGACTCTGGTAAATAAAGAGCAGGCATTCTGTAGAGTTCGATGTATGCCACTGACGCGATTGTTACTTGTTTGGAACTATTTTGTGTGGAAGGTTACAGTGTTCTGTGTCTAAATAAAGCGGGTGGCGCTTCTCTGTGTTCGTCTGACAGTGACGGTGTGCTGAGCCACGTCGAGTGTTCAGCGGTGCAGTGGTAGTGACCTAGCGAACACTGAAAATAAAACGTCTCCAGTGTTGTCATCGAACCAATGTAGTCATCCGAAATGATGTCTACACAAAACCATAGAGAGACTTCCGCGCAAGAAGGACCAACAGAATCAACATAGCCTGACTGCTGTGTTCAAAGCAAACTTGAGAAAAACGAAGTATGCAACCATGGCTTAAATCCACTATAGGCTGAGTACTAGTTTACCTTAGATGTGCACTTTATAATGTTATATTGCTCTGTTTTGATTCCATAAAAATAGCTGTTAAAGCAGCTGTTGTGTGACAAAATATTTTTTTCACTGTTGTTGATGGACAGTAATATTGTGTGAGAGATTATGTGTGAATAACTGCTCCAAGTGAAAAATGTTCATGTAAAATTGAAAATCGAAATTGTTATTTCAGTAAATATTTGCATTTTGCACGTAGAAAACTGAGTCATGATTCCATGTTGATGAGAGCATTAAAATGGGGAAAAATAGGACAAAAAAATATAAAAGGAAATTCAGAAACGATAAAAAATGCGTGAGTAATCACGATTAATTTTTAGTTCATTTGAGTTAATTATGAGAGTTGCATTTTTAATTAGATTAAATATTTTAACAGCTCTAATTGAAATGAAATGAAATTAAAACTGAATTAAATTGTGGGAGAACAGAGTGACACGTTCATGACATGCACAAGATAGCTTTGACAAGGTAGTAGTTTGAACTCAATGTACATGATTGACTTCATTTGTACAATTCCCCATGCTCTAACGGTTCACTGTTTTTTGTTTTTGATGCAAGAAAATACGCCCACACCAATAGCATTTGAAGTCATCGTTTGGAGAAAACAACATTTCGCTACTATATGATGTAATAACACCTAAAACTGTCAGGTCATCTTAGCCATTCATAATAAGAAGAGTATACCAGAATAAAGGAAAATAAGTCACGTGAGGAAAACTACAATCATCTTTGTGGGCTATTGGGCATCTCGCATTTAGTCCTTTTGTTTGTTCTAGAGGTTGATGGGCATACAATACGTGTGTATGAATTTTGTCTCACCTTGCAGAACCACAGTGGTGACAGAAGCCTCCCTTTCTTCTGTGAAATTATTTTGACGCCCTCACTCACTCACTCACTCACTCACTCACTCACTCACTCACTCACTCACTCACTCACTCATCCCATGGCCTAAGAGGCCGTAGGGGTGCCATGGTGGACATCAGTCAGGGATCTCCAGCACTCTCGGTCCTTAGCTGTTCGTAGCAGGGTCTGGAAGCTGCAGTTAGTCCATTCCTGAATGTTGTCCATCCAGCACTTTCTCTGTCTGCCCAGATCAGGACAAAACAGATATGAGGGGAATTTAGATGGAGGCATCATTACGGGATCCATCCTCTCACTCTCATCTCTTCCAAAATACTCTTCATCACTGTTAATCTAGATTGGAGGCTAATGATGCCTTTTCCATCCGCATGTTTGGATCAGAGATAAAACATCATCACCGCGTCTTCATCCGATACCAACATCAGAAGGTCTGATCCCAGCAATCCGAATGAAATAAAGAGCCCGAGTGCAATATTAATTTTTTGCTTCTTTGGGTTCACAATCAATGTCTACCACGGTGGGTACGATGGCAGCTGGAAGGAACGGAAAAGGAAGAGAAGACAATTCAACTGTTGTGTTCATACCATTTTCAGAAAGGGAAAGGCATCATCGGTGAAAACGAGCAGTATGCACGTTTGCAAAAGCACAGTTGTTGAGAAGGTTATCAACCTGTGCCAATCGGTGCATGAAGAGATCTTTGGGAAAATGTATGCGTCATATTTTTATGATCAAAAGTATGTTGCAGAAGGCATCCAAATCTACCCAAAAAATGGTTAAATAGTCCTCCAGGGATGCTATAAAAGCAACCTTGGCTTCCATAACAGCTCAGTGATGTTACAGGCCGATCGTCTCGATGCTATAACAATGCAGTGGTCTATGCAATCGACCCTTCAACCAATAATGGATTCCGTGTCACTGACGTACTTTTAAAATGGCCACCAAATCTGTATTACTTTTTTTTTTCACTAGTTCTAAATATAAAAATTTTTTCGATGGTGAATTTGTTTTCTGTCAGCTGTAAGCTGTTTTAACCTCACTGTTGACAGCTCCACCTTGTTGTTAGGGTTTGGATGTGACCCCAATAGCACGACAACAGGCAGGTATCGTTGAAGCCAACACTTGGCGTAGTTTATTGAAAGGTCTTCGCAAAGTCACTCAGTGGAAAGCACGAGGAGTCCACAAGGGAATGTCCACAAAAAAGCTGCAGGAGATGGCAGAGTCCTCTGGCGTGGTGACGGCACGAACTTGCACTGAGGAATGGTCTGCGAGTCAATTTGTACTAGTCCAAACGAGCAGATAGGCAAGAGGTGGGTGATGAGCTGACGAGTCTCAGGTGTGAGGTGCAGAGCACCCTGGCTGAGGAGGCTGCCTGGCTGGCCTCTCCCTAACACTTGTCCCCCTTCTCTCACTGTCGCAACCTTGGTGTCCTTTTTGAGAATGATCTCTCTTTCGACCAACACATTACCCAAATCACCAAAACTGCTTTCTTCCACCTCCCAAAACATTTCTCACCTCCGCCCCTCACTTTCTTTCAACGTCGCTCAAACCCTCATCCACGCCTTCATCACCTCCCGCCTCGACTACTGCAATAGCATTCTCTACGGTACAACCTCCAAACTCAATAAACTACAGTACATTCAGACCGCCGCTGCCTGCCTTCTCACCCACACCCACTCCCGTGATCACATCACCCCCATCCTTAAAAACCTCCACTGGTTCCTCATTCCACAGCGTATTCAATTTTAACTCCTCCTACTCACCTACAAAGCCCTTCACAATCAGGCTCCCTCTTACCTCTCCGACCTTCTGCACCCATACACTCCTTCCCGCACCCTGCGCTCCTCAAATGCAAACCTCCATGTCATCCTCGTGACCACGCACAAAAACTGGGGTGGGGGGGGGGCTTCTCTGTCGCCGCCCCCACCCTTTGGAACCCTCTACCTCACCACACCTACACCTATATTGACGTCCCATTCTTCAAATTATTTCAAATCTTTTTTTAACATCTTTTTATTCTTTGCTACTAATTTCTTGCTTTGTTTTTCTTTTCTTGACATGTGCTTGTTTTAAAACTTGTGTATATTAAGTGTTGAACTGTACATTTTTATTCCGTGTCTCTTAATTGTTGTTATAAAGTTTTTTTGAGTACGATGAAAACCGCTTTCAAATAAAAATGTAGTATTATGTAAATCAAATCTGTCAGGTGTGAATTTTTAAAATATTTTGTTTTGTGTGTGGTTCAATTTTTTTGATTTGAACTTCTTCAATAAATTGTATTCCAATATATTCAAATTTGTTGAGAGGGTGGTGTGTTTGTGATTCATTTCTCAAACAGCACAACATCACATTTTTGTCCACACGCTAACTTGAACAGCGCCTCAGATCATGTTTACAAACTGCATATGACTTCATTTATGATGCCCTGAATATTAAAGAAGATGGCAGTTTTCAATCGATGTAACTCTCACTTGTGAAAGATGTCTGCAGAAATGTCTACAAATAATATCCAGAGCTGTCAATCAGGTACACACTAAAATTGGCTAAGATGTGTGTTGGTTTGATATGCAGCAATTTTCCGTCCACTTTGTCAAGAGTTGCTGAATCTTGCTTTGGTTCTTGCATATCTGCTGAACCAGAGACGATCCAAATGTCTTGTTTCACCATTTGAGTCGGACTCTGTTTTGGCTAATGCATAATGATACCTTTTCCCCTCTGAGCCAAACAACAACCCTCCAACATTTTCTTTCCAATTACCAATGAATGATAAGGGAGAGGGAAAAAACAACAATCAAATGAGTTTTTGGAAAGGTGCGCCTCAGTGTTGAATTGCTGCGGGTTGTGGAGAAGGAGAAGGCTTTATCCCAGAGGGACCTGCGCTTCTTCGGTTACCCATTTCCACAAAAAGGACCAGTCTGAGGACAGAACGTTGTTATTACTTCAAATAAATCATGCACCATTCACAAAATATCACCAAGAGCCCACCTGTGTTATTTTACCCTCTCCATTTTTTTTCTTTTTAATTCATTCAATTTCCAAAGTAGAGTGCCTAGTACATGTTTAAGCCGCTTGGACACAGCAGGAAATCAGCAGAGGAGAATTAGTGGGATACATTGTTTTATTTATTTATTTATTTGTTTTGAATGGGAATGCTACCAATCTCTCCCCCGTGGCCCCCTTCTTTTTTAAAAATTAGTTCTCGGACAATACATGTTCATTTAAAAAAAATGCCAAGACTGCACCTCACAGAACATAATATTCCGTCCCTTCAGATGAATGGAGAATACAGCATCTGCTGCACTGCAGCAGACTTAGCAGCAATGCTTGCCTTCATTTGCTGAACATTATGACTGTACTTAAGCAGACTCCTATCCCTAAATGAACCCAAAACTGCAGGGTTGTTTGGTTGTGTGCTAGCTTTCAACAGGCTGCTAGGTTGCCGTTATGCAGATGTGGTGTGCTTTATCATCAACAAGACATCTGCTGTAAGAAAGTCAGCTGCAGTTGCAGTAATCACTGAGCTTCCCCTCCACTTCTCTCTGGGAATCCTTGATAAGGAGAAGGGGTGGGGGGCACAATTCCATATTTATTCATCAGCAACTTCTCAATTCAACCCTCCTCACATTGGCACTGTAGAGGACACTCCACAACCACCAAGAAAATCGGAATTAAAAAGAAAAATACCCAAGTGATGATTATTTTCGCTTTGGTCTGCGGGAGTCATGATGGTGAAACTTTTCCTTTTCCACGTGTGTAATAAAGCAGATGGGAAACCCCTCTGTGTTGAGGTAATCATTTTCTCATCATAGCAGGGGAACTGGAGAGGAGAAGAGAGAAATGGAAAATTGAGTCATGCTTGAAAATGGAGAGAATATGAACAACACAACCCTTGGAAGAATTAAATTAAAAAAGATGAAAGTAGCAAGTACGAGAAACGTAGAATACAGCAAATAAAAGACAAACGAGTACAACGAAGTGTTGAATTATTCAATGTTTTGGTATTCGTTTATTGGGCAATTCATACCAGAGCACAATACATGATCATAAGCTCAAATATACAGTTTGTGCTGCCTGAGTCAGAGCTAAAATGGCGGCTTGAAGTGGGTTGCCTCCCTTTTGCCTTTGTAATGTGTGGAAAACCTTTCACTTACCACAACTCTACTCTCAATGGTTTGAGTTTATTCTATTGATATCCCCAAGGCTATTTTCATAATACAGGTAAGCTGTTGATCACATTTCCATCAATAAAAAACAGCCCATTATCAATAAATTCTCACTAGGGAGGACGTATAACAAAACTTTGTTCACCGTTCAGCAGTGCTAAACAAGTCGATGCGCTCAGCATTATCCAAGCTTTTTTGCTCAGTCTGTGCCATTTACCTCGTGTTGGTCGCTCATTGGAACACTGGAAAGATGAAGGGTTTTCAATTAGGGGTTCAAACTCGGGTTAGGATATCAAAGTAGGATTTCAAACTAGGGTTGGGGTTTCAAACTAGGGGTGGAGTTTCCAATTAGGGTTTCAAACTCGGGTCCGCGTTTCAAAGCAGAGTTTCTGTCAGGGTTTTTTACCCGGACAAAGTTAAACAAATGACTCGACACACAGGGAAGATCTCTGAGAGCGAACGACGGAAGTTGCTCCGTGATCGTACATAGAGTTCCTTGTCCTCCAGTTGGACTTTTATTGTGTACATATGCAAAATTCAAGAAAAACACTGCCCCCGATATTTGCATAACATGCCCCTGGTCCGACCCCTCGGTAGTGATCTGATTACCTTGGTTTAAGCTTTGAACCACAGATACGATGACACTTTTTAGTCTGGTCGACAACAAATCAACAAGTTGTAGACTTCGCAGATGACAAATGTCCGCCTGGGTGCGACACCCATTCCCAAACCGTCTTTAGATGTTCTACAACACTTTGTTCCCAAATTGTTTATTCCCACTTTGTGACCAAGTCTAGCCTTCTTCCATCTGTTCGCCCCCTTGCTTTGACGTGATAACTGTGGATTTCAAAAGCCCTGCGCCCAGACAGCCGACACCTTTGCACACAGGCCTTTGGGGGTGCACTGAATACGCACCCAAACGTCTCGACATGCCCAAATTAAATGAAACTTGAAACATGACACCATTTTGCTCGTAGATTTCTCTTATCAGTTTAAAATTAGGGTTAGGGTTTAAAAGTAGGGTTTCGAACTAGGGATAGGGTTTCAAAATAGTTTCAAACTCATGTTAATGTGTCAAAGTAGGGCTTCAAACTAGGGTTAGAATTTCCAATTTCGCACAAACACATGAGACAGGCAGGGCGTTTTTCTGCCGGTCGGGAAAACAGGGCACCATGAGTGACAGACTGAGAGTTGCAGTTAGTGACATTTACAATGATGGACGAAAACCCATTGCCGTCAGTGCTTAGTCCGCCATTTCTTAAAACGTTTCCTGTTATTCATCAAGCATCAACCAATGGGCATATGTCAATGACGGACTGATAGACCTTCTGTCGGTAATGACGGAACGCCCACCTTGTCTCAAAGTATTGTGTGCTTTGTGCTGCGCTGAGACAGAAGCGGTGAATGCAATGACTTGGCTGTCGTCTGCTAGACACTGCTATTTGGATTGCTCCACCTACCACTAGCTGTTAGATGAGTATACACTTGAGACGTGGAGGCTTTTTGATCACGGCAAAGATTTAGAAAGCAGTGTTTGATATTAATGGGAGCGTTCCTGGAGACATCTTTGTGACCTCTGGAATTATTGAGTGACTTCACTGGTTCTTCTGAAGTCGCCTCCTTACTTGCGAAGTTTAAATTGAATGTGCAGCCTTTCCTGGCTCACTGTTTAATTTCCTGTAAAGTAATAAACAGGCAATTTATTACAGCCGGCAGAGCAGAGCTTCCACAGAGTGCTGTTGCACTCTCGTTTTTTTTTTCTAATTTCCCAACAGCCTAAACGGAAGACACAACGGTCTTCGCATTCCTCGAATTCTGTACTCAAAGGATTATTCTATAGTGTGTTGCATTCATTGAACAGCATATTTTATTGCTCATTTCAGAAAATCATACTTTTTTTTAAATTTTAAGAAGAGCAATTGGATAACATTGGCATTATGGGAGAGCAAGTAATTTCAGTTCAACTGGTATGTCAACTGGTATGTAATACTGGTATGTATATATATATATATATATATATATATATATATATATATATATATATATATATATAAATATATATATATAAATATATATAAATATATATATATAAACACACACACACACACTTTGGGAGAAAAACGCAACTTCCTTTTATCACCAGAGCCC
>CAAKHF010025435.1:84926-96008 GCA_901007745.1 Hippocampus kuda | reverse complement strand
ATAATTGACCCGTGTGTCATCGGATCTTCCACTTGGATCTTGACACGCAGAGGACAGGCCGACGTGTGGGAGGCTACCAGAGATGGGATTGTTGAGCCACCAAAACACCTCGTGTGTTTTGTGTTTCAGGTTTTCCTAGAAGGACAATGGAAGCGTGAAGGCACTGAATAAAGACTCAAATCCTTGGAAACATGGAAACATCTGATGAATTGGCCCGTTCCGATATGGCGGGAGAAGCGGAAATTCCAGTCAAAGAGGACCAAGGCGTAATTCCGCCTGCTTCCCAGGAGTCCGGCGGCACAGTGGGATTAAGCAAGGTAGACCTGGCAGAGACGCCAGGGTCAACGGTGGGAGCGGACGCCGCCGGCGCTCCACCGAGCGCCGTGGCTGTCAAAATGGCCACCACCGTCCTACATCCTGTTTGTCTGGGAGAGAACCCGCTGATGCTACCCATCCACCTCCAGATGGCGGCGGCCCCCGGGCCCCAACTGGGTCCAATCGGGGCAGGGCCTTACTTGCTGACAGGCCCCAACCAGGTCTCCCTTCCGCTGGTCTTGGATCCCGCCGTGATCCCACAGAACAACATCATGTGTCCCAATCCGTTGTCCTTCCTGGAGCAAAAAACAGGGGCGGCACCCATGCAGGATGCCAACCTGTTGTCCCTCCTCCAGAACCCCGCCTTTGCCGCAATTCTACAGGATCTTTTCCCGCCACAGACCGGTTCCGCCACCTGCCAATCTCTTGGCCCCCCATATGTCCCGCCCACCTACTCGTCCCCTTTGGCGCCACTAGTCCCGCCCGCAACTCTTCTGGTCCCGTACCCTGTGGTCATCCCGCTGCCGGTTCCTTTGCCGATCCCACTACCCATCCCTGTTCCCCAGACCGAGGACTCCAAGAGCAACCTGCCAAAAGCCATCTGCATGGAAACCAAAAGCACTCAGACTCCCAGAGAGCAAGACGCGGTGCAGAAAAGCTCGTCCCCGCAAGTCCTGGACCTGTCTATGCGAGGACCATTTCCTCTCGAACCCAAACAGGAATACCTCAGTCCACAGCTGCAAGACGGCGTGCTGGACTTGTCAGTACCCGCTGCCCAGAAACACCACACCCCGTCCCGCGGTTCCATGCGGTCTCTGGAACGTAGCGCCAGTCTTGACTCTAAGATCCTGGGCAGTCTGACGTCTTTGGACTTCACTCGTCAGCACAAGTGGATGGTGGATAGCGGTGTGGGCGGGTCTTCCTCCCTGGGGCCGGGGTCGCCCAACCTGGAGATCGTCGGCACCCCACAGACGGCCAAGGTCATCGTCTCGGTCAAGGATGCCATCCCAGCCATCCTCTGCGGGAAGATCAAGGGCCTCTCAGGAGTGTCCACTAAGAACTTCTCCATCAAACGAGACGGGAGCCAGGGGATGCCACCCCAGCTCTTTGAGGTGCCGCCGCCCCGATCTCCGGCGTGCCAGCATGGTCCCAGCGCCTCCCTTAAGAAGGTCCACGGTAAAAACCGAGCCATCAAGCTGAAGAAAGTCAGCTCGCAGGAGATCCACTTCTTGCCCATCAAGAAGCAGAGACTGGCGGCGCTCTTACCCAGGAAGTAAGCGATGGCGACCCCTCGAGGAGCCCAACAATCACTGGAACACACTGGTTATACGAAAGCAGGGTTTGCTCAAGTGCACACTCAAGGGCTTTTTCCTTTTTTACATATGCCTTACGTCCACGTTAACGGCACTACGGGATATGTTTCACTGTTTCCAAGGCACATCTAATCATAAAAACTTAAACTGAAAACTGAACTTAAAATGCATTGCAGTTGAACCTTGTCAACGCACATGTCCAGCTGTTCATTGTTTCACTTCTGTGTGTACAACTTGCCGTTCTCTAACAAGAGACTCGAGGTCGAAATTCACAACAGGTGTTCGATCCATGAAAATTTTCAAGGCTATCCATGTCTTTGCCTTTCTGTGACTCATCCAGTCTCTCTGTTGAAACCTGTTGATGTGACACCCTTGGATCGGTGGCCACGTTTACCCCGAGAACATCCTGTCCAAAGGCTCCTTTATGGCCACTGAGCTTATCGTGTCATCAGCAGGTTGCAAAAAGAACTAGATGAGTCCTGAGCAGTCAAGTCAAGTCAACTGTATTTATAGAGCACTTTCAAACAGCCATCGCTGCATACAAAGTGCTGTACATGGATCAATTGAACATATATAATAAACAGTGGGGGAGAAGTGGCAGTAAAACAGGCCCGAAATTCTGATGTCACGGTTTTATCGTGTCTTCAGTGGGTTGCAACAACGAGAGGCAGAATGGAAGAGTCAAGTAAAGGCATAGGCATGTATGTCCTCGGAAATGTTGGGACTTTTTAAAGTCCTTGTTAGAAAATGGAAAACCGTACCAAAAATTCTGACACATTGAACAGCTGGACATGTGCATTCACCTTCAAAGGTTTTACTGCATTTCTGGTTCATCATGAAATGTCACCCCAAAGCCTAAATATCCCTAACCTCTTAGGATGAAGTATATTTCAGTGTTTCCCAACATTTATTGAGCCAAGGCACTCGTTTTAGACAACAGGCTCAGCACCAAACCAAAATGGCACTAAAAATGAATCCTTGATAAGCTTATCTGAATTTACTCACAAATTGACTTAGTCTGGTGAAACGCGGGCATGTCTATAGTTGAGCACAAAGCTCTTATTCAGTTGTTTTGCTGTCACTATACGTCACCGGCATCAATAGATCAACAAAACTTGAGCAATTTACCATGACGCATCCTGATGAACTGATTGGGAAATCACTGATCAATATGACTGAGTTAGGGATAAATCCATAATGTGCGCTTTGCGAAAGCCCAGTTTAGAAGCATGTGGCAGCTCCATTGGGTGGTCTTTTCTTCTTAGTTTTTTTTTTTTTAATTAAACCCAACTGATACGTAAGTTGTACTTTTTGTAACCTGACTGTCGGTAATGCGAATTTGTACTTTCACAACAAAAAAAAAACCAAAAAAACAAAACAAAACAAAAAAAAAAACGTGCTCTTTAAATTTGAGCACAACTTTGTTGGGAGGCGATTTTGTTCTGATGCCATGCCGTTAATCTGTATGCGTACGTATGTGAGTTATGATTAGCGTTAGCGTTGGTGGTGACGCTAACGTGGCGGTTTGTTTAGCTTCCCGAGTGCACTTTGTGGTTGTAGTTTAGTGAACAAGAAGAAAAAGGCGACAGGGTTTTGTGCCTGTTGGATTGTGATTATCTTTGTGGTGAACAAATGAAAGCCTAACGTACGAGCTCCGTATTTATTATAATTTATACTGTACATTTTCTCTTTGTTTGATCTGATCGACTTGGCTAATTTATTGTTTGTAAAAAAAAATAAAATATTTATACTGCGTGTCAGGATGGAACGGATCATGCGAGTGACTCGTTTTGGCAACCCCTAAAGCTGTGCCACAAGTCACAACAACATTTTTAAGCTGTGCACATGAAGCGTGATTTGCTTCTGAAATACTTTAATAAGAGTTCTTTACATCGAATGCGTGTCCTTCTTTTCCTCTCAGCACTTTCATTGAAATTCATTCGTGCCTGAATTCAGCATTTTCTTTCCCCCGAAGAAGCGGCCGTGTATTGTTTTGACGTGTCTTTTGCACAGCGAATTTGCGGCATTAGTCAACGGCTGCTGTTTGATGACATTCAGGTATTTTTTTATTTCAAGTTATATGTCGGCTAAAAAAACCCCCGATCATTTACAAACTGTACATCCGGCCGCACGCCTATCGTAGTTAAACCCAGGAACGGTGCGCGAACAAGTGTCAAGTCAAATTTAAGCTCCTTAGGAAATGTCGGACTGCTTCATGACCATGTGGTGAGTTTGGTGGCAAGCAACTATGTTGACCTGAAGGGAGGACTGCATTGCGTCAGGCTTGGGGAAAAAAGTGCTATGATGTCATCTTTTTTTTTTTTTATAGATAGAAGCGTCAATGAGTTGCAGATATTCTCTACTCGCGCGGCTGGGTTCCTACTCCCCACCAACAACAGGGGTTCACTTTAGTTGATGATGGTGCCCATCCCGGTGTTCCAACTAGACAAGTGGGTGTGCGTGCACGTAACGGAACGCATCGGGAGACATTTTATATTCTCTGTGGAGGACCGCGGACAATAGAAAAAGTCATAAGAACGCTATGGAGGAGGCTGGAGATCCTCTTGTTGCGCTCGACGTCAGTCAAATGACCTGGTTGTGGGTCACACTTTTCCCTGCTTGAGCCTCTCAATGTGGTGGCACAGCTTGAGGGCGGGCCCCAGCTTGAGGCCCATGTACTTCATGATCATGTCGCTCCGTAGCAGCATGAGCGCTTTGCCGTCGATCTCCTGAGAAAACACACACACACACACACACACACACACACAGGTGGAATTAGCGGTTGGAATGCTAATAGTGCTGTTTTCAATTCCAGCTAAAGCGATTTGATTTTTTTTCCATTTGTGGGGTTTTAAGAACATGTTTTTTTAAAATTAGGGGTATTTTTTTTTTTAGGGTACGAGAAGTTCATATGAACCTGTCAATTTCAGAAATAAGCCTTTTATTTTCAATGGTTTTATGGAGGAGTTGTTTGATTTTGCGGAGTCAACAAATAAAAACATCAAACAATCGGCAGCCTGTCGTAAATTCACCTTTATTCTTGTGTAATTTGCGCCACAGTAGCTGGTTTGCGCTTTAACACAGCATATATTCAAACATAATACAGTATTCAGGAAAACAACATTTAATTTTCGTATGTGTTTTGGGAAAAAAAAACACCATCGGCTAACTTACCCTTTTAAAAAAAAAAAAAAAAAAAAAAAAACAATCAAATAGCAATGCTAACTTTTTCAGAGAATAAAAGGCTAACTTACATGTTTCCGGAATAATTCTGCATGCGGCGCCAACGTCGCAGGGTCAGCATCCCTCACAAACTGCATGACCTCGTCTATGGACCAGGACGCCGGGTTTTTGGTGGGCGTATGCCGCCCGTCCCTCTCCGTGGCGCTGCTCTCTGGGCCAGTGGTGGAGCTAGCTGCGGTCAAAACATTTAACGGAGAAACAGAATCATGACATTAATTTGTGTATGAGACTTTCTATTTTCAATTAGCATTTAAAAAACACACACAAACAAGCAGAATCATTATTTAGCTATTTGTTTTTAAATAGGTGCCATGGTATTAATAAAAACAAAACAAATAAAAACCAATCGGCTGAGGAAGCTTCCGCCGCACACCTTCAACGCGCCGGAGCATCTGCGCCGACACCAACTCGGCGGGATTGGAGGCGACTCGGCGCGGAATGGGGGTTGCTCCGGAAGGCGAGTAGCGGTACTCGGAACGACTTCGTGCTATCAGCGGCCGAGGCGTCGCAGAGTTGGAAGCGGACCCCATGTAGCGCTGCTCCTTCATCAGGACGTTTTCTTCGTGCGGCAGCGTCTCGGCTGAAAATCATGCAAAAATGTTTAATGATAACCGCAGAACAGAGGAATGGACAACACAACATTTAAAATTCAATCAAACTGGGTTTCTGTTTTAACTCTTTCATTCCACAAGACGTACTTGTACGCCTTTTTAAAATTAGACCCGGCCTACCAAGTCTTTTTTTTTTTTGCGTCATGGGGAGGAGGAGGGTCTGATGCAATCTGTGAATGAGAATAAACCGTTTGCATTGTAAAGCATGTAAAAAAGCGACCAGTAGGTGGCAGTGGTGCCACACGTGCTTGAAATGCATGCTTTTACAAAAAGCTCTTTTTCTTCGTTTTTTTTTTGCCCAGGAATCGCCATTTTCATCAAATTTAGCCCGTTTTGTAATGCCAATTGCTGAAGAATGGAAAAATATAGAAACAGAATTGGTATTTCTGCTGAAAGAAGAGAGTCCAAACTTTATTTTGGTAGGCTCCATTTTTATAGAGCATTAGAACCAAATATTCTGTGGGCCTTGCAAGATCAGTCAAAATCCAGTAAAACACTGGGATTGAGGGGGTTGCTCCGGTGAAAATGACCGGGATTGAATGGGTTAAATATGTTGGGATTTGTACGTCTGATTTTGACTTGCTGTGCAAACATAACCCGGAAGAGGCGGGCACTAGGACCTGGGGTGTTGCTAGACAAAGTCGCTCATTGGCTCCAATGGTCATGTTGGCTGCGCGTCATCACACTCAACACAAAATGATTCAAAAGACAACGACTTTGCAGAGAGGAGCGCCAGACGTGCGACCATTGCACAAACGATCGCCCGTCTTCCGCGCGGAGCCCGAGCTGATGTCATCAGGAGTGATCAATTGGGGGGGAAAAAAAGCATCTCCGGATTACGTGACCTTGGAGGAACCGTGAGGACAAAGACGACAAAGGCTGTCATAGCTGCCACTTGCGAACTCAAGCGGGGGGGGGGGGGAAATGTGCGTATCATGCCAACGAATTAGAGCCACGGCAAGGTTGCATGCTTAACAATTCTCAGCCACTCTCTCGGCATGATGTCCATAACTGTTTGTTTGTAACAGGCAGAAAAATGTCAAAAACGCGCGACCCAGCGAAGCTGCCTGGCCACTGGAATCAACGCTGATGGGCGCACCGTTAACCGAGCGCCGTGAGCGGCCTCGGCCACCGACGGAGGCGCTTATGGGCTCCAGCCGTGTGGAACAAAGAGGAGGTCAGCGAACACCGACATGCCGATACAAGGAAAAAAAAAACCCCGCATGGACAATACATATGGAAATATAATAGCGAACATGACACACGGAGCTGAGGACGGGCACACGCAATTCCAAGTAAAAATGTTTAATCTCCGAATAATCACGTGGAAAGGTATGAAACCACCTTGGTTTATTCGTTTTCTTTGTTCATCTTAATGCATGTCACTGCTCAAGGTGAATCGTGTGTCCCCACGGAGAGAAAGGAACACGTGAATGCCAGGCATTTTTTCCTCTCTCGGGGTTAAGAGGGTCGGGGGAGGGGGGGGGGGCGAAAGGGGCTTGACCCATATACGTGTGGGTGTGTGTGCTCCCACGTGACTTCACTTATTTGAGAGGTTCTCTCGTTTTTTTTTAACTAAAAGTGGAATACACGTGTATTCAATAATGAATTAGTCCGAAGGTAGAAATTTGGACCCTGCTGTCCAATCGCGGTAAATGGTCAAAATGTTTGTGTCCATTTCCATGCGCACTCTTCAGTGAGACAGAAATGCCCAAATGACATACGCCCGCATCACCCCGCTCTTTTCATCCAAATATATACTGTAGTTGTGTTCTTTCTTTGTCTTTCAGACAGAGGAGGAGTCAGGTGAGTGATTTTGTGTTGCTGTATTTTTATTTATTTTATTTTTTTAATTGCGCACATGCATTTGAATAGATTGCCAGTCCACCAGTATTGCATGGTGCCCTCACATCAGCCACCACCACCACCACCGCCGCAATGTCCACTTTGATTTTGTTTTTAAAAAATTTGAAAAAAATTACTTTAGACAATATAATCCAACGGATCAATCATTTATGTTGGGCTTTTATATCTGACATCGGAAATCATTTCTGTATGCACTTTTCTCATGTTCGTTTCTGTTTGCAACTCACTCTTGTGGTGTTTGATGATTGTTTGTAGCACACCTGAGCTCTTCAGTGTTTTTATGAGATTGTGCCTACACAACCCACTCCTATTTAGTGAATGAGAGGACCGAAATGGTTTTCTTCATTGATTCGAGCATATCTTTGCACATGCATGTGAGTGACTGCCATATGCTCGGGCTGGGTGAGATGATGAAAATAAAATCTCTCGGATCTGTGATTTTAGGAAGAGAAATGTTCATGTTCTATTTTACTTTGTTTTAACTTCAAAATAAAACAAAAGCAGCACAGGGAGGTTCCAGGCTCAAGAGCATCGCTTACAAAGTCAACTTAAAATTTAAATCAATGAACGGTTCCCAGAGGTTTACCCAATTTGAAGATGACCCTTTATTGTTAGGCAGCGTTTTAAAAAAAGGCGGACGCTGATATGAGTCAGAATTGCAAATATCAGCCCGGCCAATAATCGCTTTTTGCTTTCATTCCGGCAAACTCATGGGAAATTTCCAGTAAGTTCTAAAATTTAGATTATTGGGGGGGGGGGGAAATGTAATTGACAAACTTGGACATGGGGGGGCCCTGTAAAACAAGTTTCTAGATTACTTGCATGACAGTCAGGATTCTGCTTCATGAATTTTCTTTCAATTCCCTATTAAGAGCCAACCTTCTATTTTCTAATTGGTGGTTCATTCACATCAATGTGCAAATTTGCCAATGGCGGGACTAATCAAGGTGACCTCATCGAATCTCATCCCAAGCCGATCTAATTAAAAATTCCCAATCATTGTCATGTGTAGTTGCCAACTTTAAAAAAATGCCCCGAATTTTGCACGCCTCATTGCTGACATCCATTGTCTGTTATTTTTAGATGGGCCCTCGCAGCCGAGCGACGTCGCACATACCGCACGTCTGCTGGACGCCGTCCGAGACGATCACGATTATCTACGGGATGAGGTGACCAACTCCTCGCCACTTGACAGTAAGGCGTTTTGGCTGCACGACCACGATTATTCGTCCACGCGGGCCGCCCCGGGCGCGGGCGCTCACGAGGGCGAGCACTTCATACTTGAAAATGACCAGGCCGCTCGGGTCCACACGGGTCTATCCATGGAAAAGCTGCTCATGCTGGTGGTGAAGGTGCAACATTACGCCAAGCGTGGCTTTCCGCTGTCTGTGCGCTCCCAAGTCATCATGACACTCATGACACTCAAGACCAACCGACCTCTGGCCGACCTGAGCGGGTACTTCCACACGTCCGAGAGCACGGCCCTCAAAATAGTCTTATATTGGATCGACATGCTGGCCAAGGTCCTCCGCCCCTCCATACCGTGGCTACCCAAGGAAATCATTCAAGCGACCATGCCCAGCGAGTTCAAGGAGCGGTTTCCCAACATGACCTGCTTCGTGGGCTACAGCGAAAGCATCCTGCACAAGCGTGAGGGTCTCTGGCCGCCCACCACCGTCAAGTACCTCCTGGCCGTAGCCCCGTGCGGCCTGATCATGTTTATGTCGTCCGCCTACAGCGGGCGCCCCGACCACGCCGACATGGTGCTGGACTCGGGATTACTGCACCTCCTCATGCCGGGGGATGAGGTCATGACTCAGGGGGGCTTCGCCATCAAAGAGCTGCTCTTTGAGCGGCAAGTCAAAGTGGTTGTGGCGTCGCTGGGTAAAAATGACGGCCGGCCTGCCTCCACTTCCTCCTCCTCCTCCTCCGCTGGCTACACTGCACACGCCGGAGATCACGTCCAAGGCGCCATTCAGCACTTAATGACTTACAAGATACTTTCGCAGGGAGTGCCCACTATGTTGGCACCGCACATCGACAAGATTCTCTGGATCTGCGCTGCTCTGACCAATCTGAGAATTCAAGTTCTAAAATAATGCAACATTTTTACCTCCAAAACCCTTCAGGCCCTCCAGGATACCCGTGCCTTTTTTTATTGATTAATTTTTTGATTGTTAAAACCAAAAACGGCTGATTTTGTGCCAGCCAATTCCTGGGGATCGTTTGAATGCTGGTGAATTGTTGTGATGACAACATTCCAAATTCTTGGAGGGCCTGTTTGTGTATGCTAATGAGAATACAGTCATACCTCGGTTTTCGACCATAATCCGTTCCAGAAGGCTGTTCGAAAACCGAAACTACGCTCTTTAAAAAAAAAAATTTAAAAAAAAAACATTTATTGAACACGTCTGCTCACAATGGAACGCTACCCGAGTAAGCGTCACTTCCTTACGTAAGGAAGGCGAGAGGAGTCAAATGGTGCATTCAAGTGAGCTCAGTTTGGTCGAGAACCGATATTCCGGTTTTCATCTGTTTTCGACCAAATCGTTTTTTCACCAAAAATTGAGTTTTTTTATGCCTCGGATGACGACCGAATTTCGGTTCTCGAACAAACTGAGCGCACTTGAATGCACCATTTGACTCCTCTCGCCTTCCTTACACGAGGAAGTGACGCTTCCTCGTGTCGCTTTCCATTGTCAGCAGACGTGTTCAACAAACATTTTTATTTTAAAAAGAGCGTGGTTTCTGTTTTCGAACAGCCTTCTGGAACGGATTATGGACGAAAATCGAGGTTTGACTGTATATATTTTTTAATGGGGGTATCTCACTGAGTGACGAATGCCTGCGCACGTAGCGAATTCTGGGTTTTTGTCAGGGTTTGTAAAACGTCGCAAGGATTGAACGTTTCTGGGCGAGCAGAAAACCAATTTGCGGCTGCGCACATGTAATTAGCCGCACGTTTGTTGGCATAGCATCTCTTGGTTAAGAGGTTGAGGAGAAATATTTGAAGACGGGAACATTCCTTGTCCGATTTTAACAGAGGATGACTCTGTTCACATGTCATGTTTGTGAATCTGGCGCGACAACGCGCAAGAATATTTATCGGGCAACTGCAATCTTGAGCCTGTGAGGACATAAGGAACGAAGGGAGAAGTAGTAGAAGTGCAGGAACAAAAAAAGAACAATAGAAATATGAGATTGTTTTTGACACGCTAGATGTTAACTTTCATCTGGTGTCTGTGACAACGCCCATGAGGTAAATGTCTCGTTTGTTAAATGACACCTGAAGACGGCGATGGATTTCTGTCAATTCCATCCATCCATCATCGTGGACCACTACGCAGCCATTTCAAACCCCAAGAGAACAATAATAATGATGATGGCTTAGATTTCGAAAGCACCGTTGAAAGGAACCAAGGATGCTTACCTAAACTTCGTGGGTTGATTAAAATTTTAAGCTTGAGCTTCCTAAGTGGTGGGGTTTTGAAGATGACGATGTTTATAGTAGAAACCAATGTTTATTCACCGATGATCTCGAAGAGGTTTCGAAGTAAAATGTTGATGTTCTATTTTTTTCCCCCATCCTTTTCCAACCACGCCCCACTCGATACTTGCGCACACTGATGTTTAGCAGACTACCGATAGGCCCCCGCCGAGTGGAAATCAGTACAACTGACGGCCTTGTTAAAATGCATTAGGGGGGGGGGGGGGGGCCCCCGTTTTTTTTTTTT
>CAAKHF010025435.1:66235-84906 GCA_901007745.1 Hippocampus kuda | reverse complement strand
GGGGGGGGTCTCACACACTTGCAGGTGCCGAACCACTAGTATGCGGGGGTCCACTGTACTACATTCAAACATATGAAGTGAATCAGACTACTATGAAGTCCACCGCTTTTCAGCTTATGAGGAATGGGGAGAGTGATTTTTTTTTGGGGGGGTTATGAAAAGGGAGACAGACTCGTTAATAGAATGTAATATTTCCGATTTCGAGTTTGTCACTTCTTACACAAAGTAAGTGTGCTGTTAGTTCAATTGATCACTGTCTTAAGTTATGCATGTGAATTTTGTTCAATTAATTTTGGTAGAAGCTACGTTAGTCACATTCCTGCTGGTATATAAATCAGGATGTGCTGAATTGTATTGGTACTGAAAAGACAAGCCAGCTATACACACACATAAATTCCGTCTTGTATGTGTGACTGTAATTTCAGTTGCTACTATTTATGATTTCCAATGTGTGCTTTTATGTTGTAGCAGATTTTAGATTTCATGATTCAAATCCAAACTTGTTTTGTTGTCACTCGTTGTCCCAGGATGTGCCAGTACGGGTGCAAATCGCAAGAAAATAATCCAAACATCTTAGATTTATAAAGCACCTTTGAAGGGACCCAAGGACACTTGACGACACCCACCTTGGGAGTGCCTTAGGATGTCATGTATAAATAATAGGAAGACTTCTACTCAACATGTGTCAGCCAAAGCAAACTCACTTTTTGCACTCGTTGCACTGATGCGCCCAACTTTTCTTTTTCTTTAGTGCGCCAGCACAAAAGAATTTTCTGCGGCATCACGGTTTTATAGGTACCCGATTTGATTGAGACAAAAGTTCTGCTTGTCTTTTTGGGCAATATTGAAAATGTAAATCATTAAAAATATGCTCATCATAAAGTTCTTGTTTTGAATCACAATGCTACAAGTCCGCTAACTTAAAAGTATTTTGCATTGTGCAAAAAATGACTCTCAAGAATGTTGAACATTGCCATTGAAATATAGAACAATAAATAAAAATATCTTGGATAAATTATAAATATAACAGACTCGTGCCCTCTTCCCCCCCAAAAATGCACTTATGCAAATATTAAACATCTGGTACAGACAGTCACGAAGACTCCCCCCCCGCCCCCCCTTGAAAAGATGGTCGCACTGGTGCAACTTTTTATTATTATTATTATTGTTGTATTTCTTCTTTTTTGGGGGGACATATCACTGAAAAATGAGGGTTTCGGTCTCGAGCCCTGATCCAAAGCCATTGCTTGCCTTTGACTTTGAGCACCTCATGCGCTACAGAAATGTACTTCCTACTTTTATAATAAAGCAACATATGCTCTGTGAATTCACGTTTCTCGTCCCGTTGTTTTTATTTCCCGACGACACATTCTCATGAGAAGGAGGCCGACAAGTACCTTCCGAAGGGTGGACGTCTGCGCGTACATGTTTGGGCGACAGGGGAGCGGCGTACGGAGGCGAAACCCCGGCCAGGCTTCGCTTGCCCGCTCGGGTCAGCGAGGGTGAGTCCAGCGCCTCCTCTTTCACTGGAAGTAAATGAAACGCGACCACTTGTGTGACTTAACCTTGACTTTCCAAGTTGATGACCGTGCTTGTCACTCAAATCACTCATAACGATGATCCACGGAAATGAATTGAAATGCCATTCATCTGACATTCATTCAAAAAAAAAAAGAAAAATCTTGAGGACTGTTGTCTGCCTCGAGTACCCGTTTATTTGGCGTGTACTTTTCGGAAGACAGTCAAGCCAGCCACAGCGACGGTTATTCATACTCTTCAAATATAGCTTCCAAACAAACGTAGCTTACCAGAGCATACATTAACATCGATGCCTTGGTACGCTTTTATTTTGAAGTTGTTCCCAGTACCACGCGGTGGCTATCTTGACTGGTCTTTCCGACTGCAGTTGGGGCCAGTTTATATTGCTGTCACCAACAGCAATATAACATGACCCCCAAATCATATTCAATTGCTAATAAAGGATGCTAAATTAATTCTGCCGACGTGTACCTGACTTGGTCCGATCGAAAGAAGCGGCGTAGAGGCTGAATGGCTGGCTGCTGAACAGGTTGTCGCACTGCAGGTGGCGGCATACCGTTTCCAAGAAGCGCAGCACAAAGGCGGCGCTGGAGGCCGACGGCAGCTTGACCACACGGACCCCCCCGTCCGTTCTCACTGGGAACAACACGGTCGTCTCATTAGTAAAGCAAAACTTGTATTGCTTTTATTGTTCCGACCTACGTACAGGTTCAGGTTACGTCGCCACTGTGGTAATGGAATTCTGTTTTAAAGTTGGCTAGTGTGAGTTAGAATCGAACCGCCGGACTCGGTAATGCATTTACCTCTGACCACCTTTCCACCTCCCGAGTGCGTCTGTAGAACGCTGAGCAACACTTTGGGCTGGTACGCACAGTCTAAACAAGACTGGACCACCTGCTGGAGCACCGAGTTGACCGGTGCTGGGCCGAAGTGGTCCGGCAGTTGCTGCATCTGCTTGCGGTCCAAGTGTGGGCCACAGTTTGCATGTTTGTTGACGTACACACACGCTGGAAGAGAAAAGGAAAGGAAAGTGAGAGGAGGTTGCAATACAAGGCCGGGCTAGGACGTGATGTAGGCACCTGTTGACACCACTGTGGGCAAGCTGGCAGGGCTGCCGCGTTGAACCTGGATGGCGGGCGCGCCGGAATGCGACAAGCTTTGGAGAATCTTGGATTTTCGCTAGAAACACACAGTTGGTGATGCAGATGAAATCTGATGTTCAAAAATTTGAGTCCGGCTTGCTTGCGCTGGCCAATTAATTCAAATTTCATTGTGATTTTGGCTTCTCGTAATCATAAAAAGGAGGCACCAATTACTGGCATTTTTTCCGCAAGTCGTGATCCCCCTGCAATCATCTGAAAGAGTCTCACCCTGCTTCCGGGTTTCGGGCCTCTTTTCTTGTGCGGCCGAGGCGTGAGCTGGACGTCGCGAATGGCGGCGCTGCCGTTCCGGGCGGCGGCTTCGGCCACGGCTTTGAGGAGGGCGAGGGTCTCGCGCTTTGGTCGGCGACCGCGTACCCCCTTCCTGACAGGCAGCCGGGGCAGCGGGATGGGGAGTCTGTAGGGGGCCTGCAGGGAGCGCCTGGTGGGCTTGGAAGGCGACGACGTCAGGGTGGGCGGGTTCTTCGTCAAGGTGACTGCAATGCAAGCGCAACACCAAGCAAGACATCATCTCGATTTTTGTTGACTTTGTTTTGAGATTGTTTTGTTTCATATTTTGTCATATTTTCCCCCCCCCCCCGTGTCCCTTTTTTCATGTCATGCCGACTTCTACTGTTCTCATCAGTCCTGTTCCTCGTGTCTACCAATCAGCTCCCTCTAGCCGCAAGTCTCATCCAGGTGTGCCTTTTTGTCTTGTCCAGTTTACTTATATTTGGCTCCTTAGTTTCTTTCATTCTTGGCCACCATGTCTCCCGTGTGTAAGGTTTAAGCGGCCATTGCGGAGACACGTACCGCTGTTGCCGGGCGGCTGCAGGCTGTGTTTGGTCAACGAGCACCAGCCCACAGCGAAGATGTCTCGCGAGTCGTACTTGCACCAGTAGTCAAAGGCGCCTCTCCAGCCGTCGAACGTGACGAAGACCTCGTCGCCCATCACCTCGCCGATGGTGGCCGGGCAGATGAGGTGGGGGTTCTTCTTGTCCACCGCCTCCAGCTTCATGCCCGCTTTGAAGCTGTTCTGAGGGGGCCTCTCAGGCTCCTGAAAGCGGAGGTGACGTCATTGCGGCAACTGCATCGAAGTTTGAAGATTGTGCATATTGGCGGTCTTTGCGGGAAGGAGACCTTCTTGAAGGCCGCCGCGGGAGCCATCTCCGCTCCATTCAAGGTTCTCAGCAGGAACATCGGCCACGAGGAGGCATTCATGCGAAATCCTGCAGAATGACAATCACTCCATGAAATTGACTTGATGTGGTGTTATGCTCTCATTTCATTTTGTTAAATATGTTGTGATTCGGGCGGCCTGGTGTCCAGTGGTTAGTGCGTCGACCTCAAAGGTCATGGGTTCGATCCCGGCTCTGGCCAGAGTTTGCATGTTCTCTCTGGGCCTGTGTGGGTTTTCTCTGGGTACTCCGGTTTCCTCCCACATTCCAGGCTGATTGAAAACTCTAAATTGTCCCAAGGTGCGAGTGTGAGCGCGGATGGTTGTTTGTCTGTGTGCCCTGCGATTGGCTGGCAACCGGTTTAGGGTGTCCCCCCGCCTATTGCTCCAGCGCCCCCCGGGACCCTTGTGAGGTTAAAGGGAATCGGAAAATGGATGGATGGATGTTATGATTCTTTTTTTTTTTCTTTTTTTTGGGGCGATGCGCCAGGTTGCATGTCATGTGACCCTCATTGGGGAATTGCCCTCAGGTGCGCTGTCTCTAATTAATAAAAACTGGTGAGCCCAGGTGTGCAGGGGCCCACTCAACACGGAGAAACTCGGTTGTGTGTCATGTGCCAAGTTTAACGTTGTGTAGAAATAAAATTCTGCTAAAGAAAAGGCTGATTGACTGAGCTATTTCTTTCCAATCACCTGGATTTTCCTCTGCCTGAATGAGACTTGGACTGGTGCCGGTGAGTACAGAGGCATGCTGTAACTATTACCGCCAATAAGATCACATATTGTTAATTGTGGATTTTAATATTCGTGTGGTGTCCCAAAAAAAACACTGGCAAAGGACTTTTTGGCTCTTTTAATTGAGTGGAACGCGTTGTTGCACTTGTTCATTTTGGTCAATCAGTCTCAAACTTACAAAAAATTTTTTTTGGAGTATGTATCATTCGACCCCAAAGTCAAGCTAATGTGGGGGCACGACTGTCTTACCCAGAGGGGGCTGTAGCATATCTCCGTTCTTCTCGCAAGTGCCGATGGGCTGGATGTCGGAGGAGTCCACCAGCCTCCAAAAGTCGTTGCTGTTGTCGCTGCCGTCCAGGCGCAGACGCAGGCGCACCCCAGTCAGGCCCATGACCGTGGCGATGCACACAGAGGTGGCATTGCGGGGGTCGTGGGCCTCCAGCTTCATGCCAACCTTGAAGTCGTTGGACGGTGGGACATGAGCCTGCGTACGGTGACAAAAAGGAGCTAAGAATCCTGTAACTGCTCTGTTGCTGACCAAAACGGCAGCGCTTGAACAGTCTCAGATGCACTACTAAATAACTATAAATGTACTACTGAATATCTAAACGTAGTAACAATCATAATTATAAATGACTAAATGTACAAATGGCTAACACTGCGTCTGAATGAGATATAAAAGCCACTTGGAAGAAAAAATGCGATTTCACAATATAAATAAAATGGGGCAGACCCAAAACTGCAATGGATCACCCAGGCCTAGTTTTGGCTTGCATAAAAATAATTATAAAATAAAGAGACATGACATAACAAGATCGTACCTGACGAAAACAACTCTGTGGCGCTGGCAACGAGGACGTTTCTTTTAGATATTCTTCCCAGGCAAAAGACTCTGAGGAAAAGACAACTTGATGTTCACTTCAAAGTTTGCTGAATGTACATCCAGTCTATTTATGTTCATTGCAAACACTTCTTTCATTGTTTTACGAAAGATTTAAGTAGGAAAAATTTGCAAAGAGTTACTTGCCTTTGGTTACCTCTGTTGTACCCGCTGTTTGTTTCTCTTTTTTGCCATCCCTTTGCTCTAGATCGGAATTAAAATCAAAGGCTGGAGGTTTATGAGTGTACTTGTCAAGTGTGAATAAATGAACACAGATTTCATTAGTGTCTTGTTTCTTGCCTTTTATTTGTGTTTTCCCCATGATGCCTGCCTGGTGTCCAATGGCAACACTTGATATGGGGGCCACTTGGAACCCGCAAAGCTGCTTCTTTGTCTTTCGCTACTGCTTCTGGCCTTTTTATCTTCGAAACAAATATTCCAAACATGAAAATACAATCACAGACATGGGCACAAAAATGTTGCAAATTTTAAAACGTGTTCATGTCTGAAAAGACAAATTTTGAATTCAAGTTATGCAATTAAAAACTTGAAACAGTTCCAGAATCAAAGGGTTCATCATTATGCATATAAGCAACCACATATTGGTAAAAGTAACAAATTTTCTTGTAATATTTCAAATGTATTCTCATTTTAATTTTGTAAAATGGCTACTTTTTAAATATTACAACTTCATTTTGATATTTTTGCTTCGTTAAAATTATGCCCTTGTTACATCTTTACTCCCCTGATTTGTGATTTGATAAGATGAACATATTTTGTTGTAATTGACTTATTCTCACATTTGAGTTGCATTTTTGTAAAATGACCACTTTTCCAGCATGCTGTAATTTTCTTTCTAAAATTATGTATTGTAAAAAAAAACAAACATTTAAGAACTGTAACTTTAGCATAGCAACTTAAAGTCGTTAACATGGTATGGTGTGAAAACTGAAACCTACGGTCGGGTAGAGAGTATAATTATGTAACATTTCAAGCGTTTCCTGTGCTGCCGGTTATGTAATGAGAAAATATGCTCATTTTACATCATCCAGCTCACGTCCATAGGTTGGCCAAGTGTTGTACTCACAGTTTAAAGAAAAATTGGAATATATTACAAATTCAAGGCGTCCGCGAATTATGCACCGGACACGGCTATGACGTATAAATATTACGCCATACCATACACAGTAGCGCCAGGTAATAGCCGGAGCCACTGTGTTGACAAGTTAGCCGCGCTTGCTAACGAGGTTGGCTAGCTTTGCTTTTTTTTTTTTTTTTCCTCTTTTTACCGTAAGGAGGGCGATATCATCCCCACTTCTATCCCGATCAATTTGCCTAACTCCCCTTTTCGTGTTTTATTTGATAGCTGCTCTTTATAAGTGTCATTGCGTAAGCAAAGTTAACTTACCGGTGACGCCTTTTTTGGGAAAAATCGAGGAAAATGTAAGCACTTTTTTTTTCTTTTCCTAATCGCCAGCTGCCATTTTTCCCTCCACTGTTTTGTGCGAGTGTGTGGGACACGCATGTATTATGTGCCAAAGATCGGACGCTTACGAGACACTGAACGAATATTTGATTGGATGAGAGGAAGACTACGGCCAATCTAATTTGGGAGATCCTCGAGCGTAGAGCCAATCAGAATCTGCCTTTGTTAGCGTTATCCAATCATGTTCCTTTCATGGCTCCCTGTGCAGTTGGGTTTCTGAAACGAGCCCACTGTCGCTCCTGGTCGTAACAGATTTTTTAAAAAGTCGAAAAATAGTGATTTGTAATGTATTCATTCAGTCCAATAAAATAATAATAAACACCGAATTCCACTGTAAGAAATAAATGTATAGAACACAAAGATAATTACGTCTTTTTTTTTTTTTATTTTGGGATTTTCCACTGAATGAGTGGGTGTGTAATGCTTGGAAAACAAAACTCATGTCGAAGACTATTAATTTTTAACTACTTTCAAGGCACGGGCTATGTGAATTTGGGTTTCCAGAAACGGGTAGTTTTTCCTCCTTTTTTCTGAGATCCCTGTATTTGTCGCTCATTCTACGGTTCAAAATTCATAAAGAGTGAGTTAATGAGAGATTGAATGTTCGAAAGTAATTGATATGAGTTTCTAATGCTGCATTTGAGGATGGTGGAAGTCGGAATTTTCCGACTTTCGACTTGTAAAAGTGCACTAGAACAACACCGCTTTGAAATGGGAGGTCCCATTTGCGGAGTCGGAAAAAAGGGACACCGATTAAAACGACCGACTTCAATCTGACGTCACTCAACAATGGCGAGCCCATGGAGACACAGACTGTGAATGGCACAACATAATTGACAAGATTATAAAGATAATTATAGCTTTATTTACTTTATATTATTTAGGTATTCCATATAACTTTACGTAATTTGTATTGAAGATATGCCATCATCTTTCCACATGTAGTTATTTGGTGAAATGAACGAAATGCTTTGAATATCAAATCCTCCTTTAGTTATGTAAAATAAGGAATTTATGAAGGTTTGCTGGAGGTCAAAATGTGATGTGCTGTGATGAACAACAACAAACCATTTATCGAAATTGTATATCTTTTTGGTTTACATTCATTCGCCTTGAACGCTTTGAGTTCAGGACTGGGACAGTTCCATTGGGATAAATGCAACTTCCCACCTTCCTTGAATGACGCATCAGACTGCGTGTGAGTGAGTTTGAGTGTATAGGATGTGTTTCTGAAAGATGGTGCGTGTGAGAGTGAGTTCGTGTAAGCCTGAAGTGAGAGTGTGTTTGCGAGAGTGTCAACAAGCTCACTAAAATGATCAACCCAAAATGGGAGATGATACTATATTTCAATTTCAACTGTACTGAAACATGTTCTTGTGTTTTTACAACCTCGTTGTCCGAGATTATAAGTACAGTATTGTCGTAAAAATAGCACTTTTACTCGTAATATTTTATTTGGTTAAAAAAAAAGAATTGATTCACGTAATTTCATCAGAAACTTGTCTTGAAATAATGCATCTTGAGGGTAAAATTATATATATTTTTTCCACAAAGTATTTCAATTTAATATTCTTGAACTACAACTATTTTTTTCATCGTAAAATTTACACTTTTTCACAAAATAATACGATTTAGTTTTGTAAAATTACAATATTGTTCTGTATGATTTTTTAATTCTTGAAAATGTACAGCTTTGCCATGGTCAATGAAAAACGTTTCCCTCATAATATTGCAATTTAACTTTCTTGAACAAGTTTCCCTCATAAAATTACAACTTTATTCTTGTATTTCTTCTTCATTCTCATAAAATGTATTGTAGTATTGTAACATTCTCGTAAATTATGACTATCATCGTGAAATTACCTTTTTTTTTTGCTGTCTCACTAAAAAATTCTTTTCAAAAGCCGGTGTCATGAAATTGACTTTGTTCTCCAATTTAAATTTTATTCTCATCAAGTTTTTCTTCGTAAAATCCAACTTTATCCATCAATATTCTTACTGTAGAAAAGTCCCTCTGAAGCAAGGCGCGTTTTTATTTCTTTCCACTAGATGACAGTATCATGCGTTACAAAAATATTTTGCTTTTTTTTTTTTAACTCAAAAGTCAACATCATAAAACAAATTAATTATACAGGCATCGGTGTTGTATACATACAAGAGTAGAGAGAAATGCTCACTACTGCAAAGTAAGACTAAAATAAAGCAAAAACCACTTATTCCTATGAAGACATTTGTCAACGGAGAAGGAAAAGGAAGATTGTTGAGCCATCCCCTTCACCGACTGGTCTTTTGTCAGTGTTGGAGTTGAATAAATGGTTCTGGCTCTACAATCATAGAGCGATTGATATATGATGTGGTATCGTTTGGGTCACAAGTTGTTCCTTTCCAGATAGATGTAGGACTGGGACATGTGTTACGGTAACTTTGGATCATGGGATGTGTTGGACATATGGTGTATATGCGCTGCACTGAAAGCTGTTCCAACGGATGGATGGATGGATGGATAGATAGATAGATTGATATCTATTTACCTATCTATCTACCGACCTACCTATCTTTTTCTCAAGTAGACATTTCGTTTGAACTTTCTAAAGTAGACGTTTCATTTGACCGTCCCGTGTGTTTGTCTGGAAGTGAGCGTGTGATCTTGTGAATTATGTAATTGAGAATTTAGAACAACAATATCCCACCTCGCGCTAAACACACCGCCGGCGCCGCAGCGAAAAGCGCGTTCTCCGATTGGTCCGTTTACCAGGGGGAGAGAACACCGAGCGAGCGTAACGGCTGCTGCGATTGGCCGCACGGAGCCGCCACTCAAAGACGTTGCCTGGACGACGGGTAGCTAGCAGCTTGTCAAAAGCGCACTTTAGCCAGACAGTCGGTGGATTGGAAGCTGACTGCTTGCCAGGGACACAGCTACTCCGTCAGCGGGTGGATGGACGGGCCCACTTTCAACATTTACTTCGTCGACATTGCCCGAGTGAGTACTTTTGTTTATCTTTTTGGGACGATGCGGAGGTGGAGGAGGAGGCGGTGACGAGTGTTGACGGCGCGGCTCGTTGCTGCTTCGGGTGTTTACGCAGCGAGAAAAAAAAAGACACACACAGTTATAACCTCATTTTTTGCTTCAGTTGTAAATCACTACGGAAGTCCGTTCTAGTGATACGTGTCACGCTCGGACGTTCGTTGTTGCTGTTATGTTGCACTAGTTGGGTGTTTTCAGGTGGGAGTTGAAGCCCACGCATGCGCACACGCACTCACGCCGACAGTGCTTCTCAAACAGTGGTTCGCGGGTCTTTTCCTTCCGGGGCCACTGATTGCCAAAGTAGAAATTTTGAATGTTTAATCATTATGTCCGTTTATTTTCCATGGACACAGTATTCTGGCAAAGAGGTCTCCTCTTAATTAACGTCTGTATCAAATTGGGATCTATTGAAATTAATAAATGGATGACTAGTCCTCACCACTCCATTTTGGATAAAACTCGGGATGGGCAAGTACTAATGCAGTCCTTATTTTAAGGTATCGGGTACCCATGGAGCCTGCCTATACCAGCCACCGATACGTTATCCCCCCCAAAAAAATCTGACATTGGGTGCTCCTCGACACCAGTTGGCCGTATCCTTCTGCAGATTGACACATTGACAAATTATAATCTGGGTCCATCGTTATTTAATGTAATGTTGCAGTGGCTTACAATAATATTGACTACATTTTTTGGGGATGAAAAGAAAGCCTTTCTTTTGTTATTAATGATGACTTTGGCCTACTATGCAACCGTATTTTAATGTTGGCCGTGATGGTGCTACTTGACGTGCAAGCTATATATATTTTTTGGAGGTAGGACTTCTGTAAAAACAGTCATAACTACTGAGCTATTGCACTCTATTGTTCAGCGTTGAGCCCATTTGTTTTCTGTTGCTGCCCAAAACAGTGACGACTTAGCGAGGCACATCAACAGTCACAATGTGGACGTCGTACTTTGTAAACAAATGCCATCTTTTATTAAAAATATCACTCATGCACTTATGCGTTGACACCACATAGAAGAAACATAAATAAGTCAAAGAAAAAAAGCAGAACACACGCGCTTTTCCCAATTACGCCATCAAGGGAGTGTAGTCAGACCCCTCTCCCAAAATATTGTTGCTGTTTTGCCCCCTTGAAATAGCCGCCTTTTGAGACAATTTCACCTTGAGAATAGTGCATTGATGCTGTAGGGGGGAAAGGTTAAAAGTAGTGTATATTTTCAGCTCCCCGCACAGACTCCCGTTATCCTCACCACGCATGAGTCACCGTGTTGATAGCAAGAGCGCCGAGAAACCGCACAACGATTCACAAGCCATTTCGTTCCTGTTTTCGGCCCGTGGAGAGGGTAGGGCGTAGACGATTGGTGGCTTGTTTTGGGAAAGTCTCGGAAAGCTCCTTGTGTTGACAATTCGTCGGTACACAAAAGGCGCTGGTCCACTCTCAGGTGTTTTGAGCCTCGTGGGGGTCTGTGGAGTTTATTTTGGCACATCGGCAAGCAGGAGAAGATGAATTGGAGTGAAAAGTGGTGTATGGAGACTTGCCTGAGTCAATATGCAAAAAAGCGCCGCAGGATTGACTTTGATCGCTTTCGAATCAAAATAAGCTACAGTGTAAACGTTAAAAGCGATGAACTCCCACGACTACATGTCGTCGGAAGACTTGGCTCAACTCATCCAGATAGTTTTCTGACAGACAGATGGCTAGATTTGCAATGTTTAGAGGAATAGAAAAAAAAAAAAACTTTGTGATGCAACATGGCCTCTTTGGTTTTGGAAATTTTTATCAAGGGAGGGATCCTAACTCAAAACTCACAAGTTGGTGCACGGGTGAAGGTACCAAAGTACTGAATTCATACACACGTTTTGAAAAGTCCGTTTTCCAAAGGTTTGACATGACCGCGTTTGGGTTTCAGGTGACGGCCATGCGGCGAGGGGTGCTGCACTCGACGGGAGCCAGCAGCTGGCCACGCCCCCCTCTGCCCGAGCACCGTGAGCCTTTGACTCCGTGAAGACCAGGTGACATCGGTGATGTCATGAATAAATTTGAGGTCCTTGGGATTGTGGGTGAAGGTGAGCTAGTTGAAATTGTGTGTCGCCATTGTGAGAAAAGATGATGCTGTTCACGGAGTGAATGAGGACCGGCATGTCAAAAAAAAAGTTTCCGGCATTTAATTCGGGCCGTGCGGTGAGTCCGGCGCGGTCATTGATTTTTCCTCTGTGCACTTAAGGTCACTCAATTGTTGTCAATGGCTCACGCAGCCGCGCCAGGCACACTATTCACTGCTTATGTAATTAAGCAGCTTCTGTGTGTCCATGTGAAGGAGGATGGTGACATTCAATTTGTCCTCCAACGCATCTTTTATTTCCTTTTATTTCCAATCCTCAAAATGGTCATCAAACTTTCATGCCACTGTCCCATCTGTTGAGGTTGCTTCCGATTAAGGCTCATTTGTACGCATTGGCGAGTGAGAGCCTGGGAATTTGCCCAAATTGACTGACTTCCTTTTTCATTTCAGGCGTATGTACTTGAGATTTTGGCAGGTGTCCTTTTATGATAGACACGTCCACCCATTTTTGTGTTGAATAGGGAAAGTGGTGTTGGGGGCAAATTTAAAAAAAAAAAAACCCTATATATACAATATTTATTTATATTTTATTCATAAATAAAAGAGCTGGGGAATTCATCCATCTTGTTATCATTTTGTAGTGGCACTGGAATTCAAAAGGTGCCGATCCTCAATTTGAAGATGTCGAGTGAGTGATGAGCTGGCAAAGAATTGGCCAGCAGCTCGTCATTTGCCTGCTCGCTGCAAAAATCCGCCCTGAAGCTCCCAACTCCCACCCTCCAACCCGCCTACGGGGCACTGAGCGAGGAACTGCCAAGGTCGATAACGTCACAAGAGCACTAACTCGCCAATGCTCGTGTTCTACTTCCTTAGCCACCTGTCCCTTTTGTTATCCGTGATGCGCTCATTAAATAGCCCTAAAAGACTTTGAAGAAAAAAAAAATAGAAAAGAGACAAAAATTGCCCAGGTTAATGTCATAGCAGCATATATTCCCCAAATGTTGCACACTTTCAAAAAAGATGACCACAACCCCCCCAAAATTTCGTTGGGTTCAAATAAGGCAACCTTAAATCCAGCAAAACTTGTGTAGCTCAAAATAAGATGACCATTAAACGCCCCCCCCCCCCAAAAAAACAAAACAAGTCTTATTCGTTCAAATAAGACGGTCGTGTAAAATTTTCTCTCGCTCTCTTGGTAAATGTGTGAGCATAATGTGCTCTTGCCGCGTCATCGTTGAGGAGACGCTTGGAGTTGTATGAGAAAAAGGTCTTTTTTTTTTTTTTTTTGCCAGAATCTGTTGGCATGACAACAACACCAACGGCAGCAAGGGAGAACACTTGCATACCCTCGCTGGCCGCAGCATTAGGTACACCTGCACAGTGGAAGCGCCTCCAAGAAAAGTATCCGTTGAACAATATGGAGACTTTGCTGCTTCGTTAAGCGTACCCTTCAAACAACGGTCAAAATATGAGACGCACGCCTTCCACTTATGCCTCTGTTGCAGTGTACCGGTTCTACTCTGGTTCCACCCTGTGTGGTCACTTTTCCATGACACTTTTTGGACAGGGGAACTGTTCCTCAGAGCCTCTTCCAACCTGCTTGTAGAACGCAGAGTAGGAGTGATGTGCTCCCTCTTACGAGTACCAGTCAAGAGGCGAGCAGGATTGGCTGACTCCAAATCCATATCTGTGAAAAATTACAAGAAAGGAAAAATCAACAAAAACCTCCCAAAAAAAAGTTCATTTGACACTTATTTTTGGTTGTGTGCATATATCGAGAGAGAGTTATTTTTTGAGATGCGTTATCGAAATTTCATGTGAAATCCCCAATTCTGGAATTGACCGTCTTTCCTTCCGTCTAGGTGCCTATGGAGTCGTTCTCAAGTGCAGACACAAGGTAAGATAAGATTCGATCAAGCTCGTTTTTCCACAAGAGCATCAAACCTAAAGTATCGTAGCACATATTGAGCAGCAGTAAGTGGCTCAGCGACCCACACGACCGCCTCCCGTCTTGTCATCTCGCTCCATTTAAGGAAGAGGACGAGCTGAGCGTTGACACCAGAACACAAAGGAAGGGAAGGGGAGGGGAAAAAAAGGAAAAAGCAAAGAGAAATCGGCTGCCTCCCACTAACAATAGATCTGCAGTAAACATGCTCGCAGTTTTTTTTTTCCCCTTGTTCTTGCATCTTTACAGTAGTGACCTCCGCTTTGCGAGCTTGCCAGACGACAGTCCTTAGCTGCTTATTGAATAGCTGAGGAAGATTCTGCCTCCATCTGCCATCGGCCTCTCAGTCACAATGGCCTGCAGTCATCATGCAAAGTGTGATTAAGACTTTGTATCCCCATTCTGGGCTGTAGAAAATTGGGGAATATTTTGGCTTTTGCGGTTCGGAAATAAGCTCTTCATTCAATACATCCCAATAATGTGATCTATTCCGTACCGTTTTCAAATATCCCGTTGAACCAGTTTTCAAGGAATTTACATTGTCGCCATGAACATTAGAATAAAGTAGAATGTACAATTTTGTTTATTTTCCACGCCCCTCTCTCTGTGTACCGTACAGTTTTAGCCTTGCTGCCGTGACCTTGATCTTCCTTCATTTTCCCTACAGTGTTACTGTCGTGTGTCAAAAGTCACTCTCGTCGCACAAAAAGTCACAGGCTCGGTCGATGCGTGACCACGGTCGTCGAGCGCGGAGGCCCGAACCCACGTTACCGCCGTCATCCAGGTTGGGAGTTGAGTGCGCTAACCTAGCAGTTGCTGCTCGTCAAGTTGCTGCTTGGACTGAGCTCACAAGTGGCCGGCTAACCCGTTGCTTTTTTTTGCATGTCATCCCCGCACTCCACCAGCCATGGCTAACTGAGTGCAGTCGAATGTCTGAAGCCCACTTGTAAGTTTAGAGGTTGCACACCCAAAAAAAAAAAAAAATCAAAAACAAAAACAGGGACCACACTAGTTTTTTCGGGAAGTGTGAAACAGGCTTCTGAAATTATCTCCAAATGTGAAAAATTGACCAGGTCCAGCACCACGTGGTCGGCCATTTATTGTTTTCTTTTTGTCGATTGAAAAACAGAAGCTTTTGCAGGCGATAGGAAAGGCGCTTCTGATACTACTTCCGAAGACAGAAAGGCCTCCATTCAGCGTCATATTATTTATTTTGGTTCGTCTGGCATCCAGCAGCGGAATGGCAACACGGAGCCCATCTCTGCGTCGCTTTCACTCTGCGGGAAAGTCACTAATAGATGCCGTCCGTACCTTTTGAGGCGGCTCAATGCATGGCAGGACGCGTGGAGGCACAGCAGGCAGAAAAACTCTGGCCGCTGATCAATGTGGACCATTGCCATGTGGGAACGATTGTATTGTCGGAGTGAATGGGCCCACACGCAGCTCACGGATGCTTGCGCCCACCAAACGTGGAGAAAATGGCGCTTGATGGGCCGCAGCTGCTCATTGTTCACGCCCACCCCCAAATTAAAAGTACAATACATGTGTTTAGTCGCCGAAATAAGCGAGGCCAGAAATAGAATAGAGCAATGTTTGATACAGAACGGAGACAAGGGAGTCAAGTTCGGAAAATGTTGACTTTTAGCGGGAGTGATGCTCTCACCAAACCATTTCCTTCCTTGTTCTGTGTCAGTTTGGATTAAAAAAAGAATTGGTGTTGATGCTGTTCACACAGGACAGCAGCATGGAGAAAAATTGTCAAAGGGCATGTTGTTTTCAGGCAGTGTGAAAGCAACATGACCTATAGAACCGTTTTTAAAATTTTTATTTATTTATTTTTTGTTTCTGACCTGGCATTACCAGCACCTTTTGAAGTTTGTTAGCTGTTGGAAATCATGACCATTTTTTGTTACCAAAATACAGTAATAGCATGGCTTAAAGTGCCCCAAAATGTGAGTTGAGAAAAATAAGCAATCAATTAAAAATGTTTAAAATTATATTTCATTGTGTAGTTAGTGTTTACTCTTCGACTATTGTACACGGCTATTTTATTTCTTTTTTAAATGTAAGTTGTTTTTTTGTTTGTTTGTTTTTTAAGGGGCCGGAACGGATTAATGGCATTTCCATTCATTTCAATGGGGAAAGTGTATTTCAAATCGATTTGAGCCGTTGTATTTTTAAATGCACATTCATGTCACTAACTGGGAACACGCTTGTCTATTGAAAGCAGGTCGAAACCAAATGTTATGACGGTTATATGTACCGGCTTTATGTCACATTTGGCGATCCTTAGCCGTTGACTGTGAGTGGGCTCCGTGCAACAGCTGCCCTTTTATTGTTTATTTTAAGGCCTTAACAAATCCCGCTGACAGCCAGCCAGCCAGTGCTCGTGAACGCGGGAACGGAAGGCAGCCTGGGTGAATGATTGTTTACTACGGGCGACACCGGCGATTAAGCAAAATAGACACAGCGGATTCGCATCGCAACTCGCAATTAAGTATGAAGTCTAATTTTGTCCTTGTCATTTGTGTTGCTTGCGAATCTTTCACTCCGAAGACCCCGTATATTGCCTTTCATTTCAGCTGCTTCTTGCGGGGAATAAACTCCACAGACAACTCTTGGTCCTTCCCAGTGTTTATTAGAATTAATATTGCAAATATTGCCACAAAATGTCTGGGGGTTTTTTTCAGTCAACAATAATATTTGGGATGAATTTAGGTCACATTAAGAGATGGACGTGAAAAGTCCAACTTCGTCGAGCATTTCCGTTAGAGCGCTTCCCGTCAAGGTGACCTATTTAAGTTCCCCTTTTTCCTCTCCTGTCCCACTTTCCCCTCACGGGCCTACATAAATAACCGTTCCCTTCAGAAAGGGGGCGGGCAGATTATTATACATTTGTTCTTTGCCACAGCTCGACAGCCGCTCTGAAAATGGATTGGTAAGGAAACGAATTGTCGCCGTTTGACGAATTGCATTGTCGCCGTTACGCAAGCCAGAAGAGTCCGAAAATAAAAGACGGGAGCTGTCTCTGATCAACATCAGATGTTCACGCTGACTCACTCCACGGTGGCGGGCGTCATCTTCTAAAACGGCTGAATGGAGTCTTTAATCATTATGCAATCGTTTAATTCACGCTTTGGGAAGTAGTTGCGTGCACTTCATGGATTCTCCGACGGTGTACATTGTGGACATGAGCACATCACAGAAGCAGGAGTTTAGGACTTAGCATGTTGATAGCATCCAAGTAATTGATATCGACCTATCAACCAATTGCATTGTAACACACACACGCGCGCACACACACACACACACATATTTGCGAAGTCAGGTCTTGGCAACTTTAAAAAAATGCATCCCTTACCACACCTCGTGAGTTTTAAGTTGTAATCATGCCATTCACCACTAGATGGCAGATATCACTTAGTTGCTCTTTCGTCTGTTCATATTCATTGAAAAAGAACACAGAGGTGATGTCAGCCAGGATTGGTTTTGTTTCTTTTTAGAATCACTTCAGTAAATAGAGACACTTTCAACATTCAGTGGAACTAACCGGGATGTTACTTTAAACATACAATAATTATTAATCACTTTATGACAGAAAAGGAAACCGAAGAGTAGACGGAGTGTACTTTTGTACATTCCGTCTACTCTTCCTTTTGTTTTTTTTTTTTTGTTTTGTTTTTTTTGGCACCAGAACCGTTGACAGTTCGTTTGAATTGCATTAGGACGCCCATCCTTTGTCTCGATTACGACCACTAGTGGTTATTTTTTTCAAATTGCATTCCGTGCAACGGTGGGCTCTTGAAACTTGTTTGTACCCTGAAGTGTAAACAAAAAATACAGACATGGGGCCCTTTGCCAGCTTGGATCATTTAGGGACCTTTTCTAACCGTAAACTATGCTTATTTGTTCATTTGACTTTGCCATTGCTCCGATGATTAACATTATAAAATGGCCTAATGTGACCTAATTTTAAAAAAATGCAGGCATTTTCTGGATCTTTCGAGGATGGGTGAAAGGAGTCAGAGCCTTGACGCTGTCAATGTTTTACTACCGTGTAGACAAAGAGACTCATGGAGCGATAAGCCCATTCAGGGGTGCATTCCTGCATGCTGCGCTTAAATCAATAGTGAGCACAGCTATGTTTACCCTTCTCCTCTATGTCGACGCACTTTAGCCAACAGTAATCGGCTACGTTCACACGGCAGGGTGTGAGGCCCACTTTGGATTTTTGATTTCCTCATTCACATTACAAAAAATAAATGCCACTTCTAATATGAATGCGATGCGTCCGTGATTTGACCACACATGCGAACGAAGCACAACGTTGGGTAACAAAAAAAAAAAAACATGGCGTCATGTGGCGCACTCTTTAAAGAAGCAAATATGCATGCAGGGGCTAATATTGTCACTTGATATTACCAGAGAAGCGGGACGGGAGGAGGTAGAAATATTTTGGCGACATGAGGCGACTGGTGTGGAGACTATTTGTGTAGAAATGAATTTTTTACACAATGATCATTCATTTCGCAGGTCAGTTTGTAGGCTGTCCTCACTCCTTTTCCACCATGTTGCTGCCTTCAGCACAGCTCCAAGCGCAAATGCCAGCGGGCCTCGCAAGTAGGCCATGAAAAGAAGAGTGGGTTGGGGTGGGGGGGGGGGGGGGAAAGAATTG
>CAAKHF010025435.1:25353-66215 GCA_901007745.1 Hippocampus kuda | reverse complement strand
AGTGACAGAATTGGTGATTTATATTGTCTTTCAGCTTGTCTCAGTGGACAATAATTAACTCACAAATTAATTTTTTTTCCATCTTGAACTGATTCATGAGATTGCAATTCATTTCAATTGGTAAAATGGACTTCATTCAATCAATAAATTGATTTAAAAGCTTGGTTACGGGAGCAATTCAATTCAAGTACACCCCGTGCCACTTTTTGTCATAATTTGAATGAGCTCATGATGAATAAATTTTTTTTTTCCAATCCTTGTTTCATCATATGAGAGCGCATTGACAAAATATTCACACATCTTAAAAGCCTTCATTAAGACCATGAAGCTGATGTGTGACTCAAACGGAATTTTGACCTCATTCAGGAATAACATGAAAAGTAAATCAATTTGTTCTACGTTCAAACTGTTACCCTCAGTACTCAACCTTTTGAAGAGACTTTACACAAACTGTTTGTCGTCTGCTGCGTTTTTCTTGCAGGACACCAACGAAATTGTGGCGATAAAGAAATTCAAAGACAGCGAAGGTAAGGTGACTTTTTAACTCCTGATTTGACTTTCTGTGGGATTGACGTTCGTTTTGTTTTTAACCTGAGCAACCTCGTTGGGAGTTAACGGTAGTTCTACTCGAAGCCGCCCAATTTTTGAGGGAAGTTTATTTGACTCAGAAAATGAGGAGGTCAAAGAAACGACACTGCGGGAGCTCAAGATGCTGCGCACGCTCAAGCAGGAGAACATCGTGGAGCTCAAAGAGGCGTTCCGGCGGCGAGGGAAGCTCTACCTGGTCTTTGAGTACGTGGAGAAGGTGAGCCGCCGTTCCTTCCGCATCGGGCCTCTGCGAATCTCAACTCCCTTTTCTGTTGGTCAATTTGTGGGTTTTTTTTGTTTTTTAATTTCTGTTTCCTCTCTAGAACATGCTGGAGCTGCTGGAGGAGCTGCCCAACGGCGTGCCCGCCGAGAAGGCACGCAGCTACATCTACCAGCTGATCAAAGCCATCCACTGGTGCCACAAGCATGACATCGTTCACCGGGGTAAGGGTCTCACACGGTCCGCTTGATCACATTTCGTCAGTGGTGGCAAAAAAGTGAGCCAAATGAGACTCCAGTAAAAGTAGGAGTAAAAAAAAAAATCCCCCACATTTCTTAACTGTACAGTTTTGTAGTGATTCACTTTAGAGGACCTTTTAAAGGGTTTTAAGGTGGTCTGATTTTTAACCTTTGCAACTTCTGGGGCAGTTAAAGTACCGGTAGTCATATTTTAACCATAAGAACATCCTTTGGATTGATCTTTTTTTATCAACTTTTATGACTCTTTGAAGATTGTGTTCGTCTCGTTTGAACCTGCACAACTTTTCGGAGATATATGGTAGTCCAATTTCAAGCAGCGCAACTTTTTTTTTTTTTTTTGTGGGATTTACACGAATCTGTACTGATTCAACTCTGGTTGTTAAAAACAAACAAACAAACAAAAAACACTCTTAAATGTGTTAAAAATATAAAAATGAATTTTGACTGTCAATTATATCCCACACCCATTCAATACTATTTGTAGGGTTGGTTACCTCACACCACTGCATTTAGCTTTTGGTGGACAATTCAGGAAGCCAGATGGCACTGAGCTGTCCAAATGGCCGCCGGGATCTTCCCGCGCTTTCATACGACTCCTTCTGCTTCCTTGGGTTTGTTCTTTATAAATAAGTCATGCCTTTTTCCCGCTTTACAATCTGTGAATTTTCATGTTTCTTTAATTGCTGCATCCTTTTAGCTGTTATCTCTCAGGGCATTTGGACACTCTGAAGTTGTAAAAATAAATGCCAGGCGTTCCACAGTCCAACAAATGGTGGGGCAATGCTTAAAAAAAAAGAAGAAGAAGAAAAGAGGGAAACTGTTGTTGAATTAATTTGATTTTAAAAAACACTTGTGATTTAACCTGCACAAATTTTAGGGGATGGGTGGGAGTCATATTTCATCTTGCACAATTTTTGGAGGGTTTCTAAACCATTTTTGGAGAGATTTAAATTAGTCCTAATTTAGTCTGTGCAATTTGGGGGATTAGAGGTTGTCTTCTTTTAACCTGCGCAATTTTGGGGGGATTTATGGTGTTTTATTTCAGCGTGTGCAACATTTATTTACGACAATCTCATTTGAACCCGTGCCACTTTTAGTTGTAAATAGCACTGCGACCTTATCCATATTTGTATTTATAATGCACTTAATTTAACAGTGTTTTTTTTTTTCTCTTCTTTCTTCTTTCTACCCACAATCTTGCTGCTGTAGGCTGTAAATTTCCCCAGTGTGGGACAAATAAAGGATATCTTATCTTTAACCCTGTGAGATTTGCAATAGTTTTATTTTAGCCTACCCAATAATTTTCATTCTTTTTTTTTTAACGTTTCTTTTATTTTGACCTGTGTGACTTTTGTCACGGTTGTTTTATTTTTACCTGAACTCGTTTTGCGTGATTCACTTTTGCCTGTGCAACTTTTAAGAATTCATTTAACCATATAAATGTCTCTTCTAGAAATGTATGATTAGGATCACTCAGCTAAACCTTTTCTTGCGCCCACCTTTTGGTTTGAATGACGTGTGATGATGTCATAACCTGACATGCTTGTCCGACCGTTCTTCAGACATCAAGCCGGAGAACCTTCTCATCAGCTCTGACGACATCCTCAAGTTGTGCGATTTTGGTGAGCTGACCGTCAAGCTGCGATACGACCGGAGTATTATTTTAGCTCTGAAGCTATATTTGGATGAAACCAGCGCATCCGGTTATCTGCCAAGCTCCACGTGTGGCGGCCCACTTCTCTCACTTCTTCTCATTGCTTCTCACCGTTTGAGCATTCATTGCATATCAAATATTGTAAATGCTCAAACGGTGACCCGCCTGCTTCAGTTTGTGCAGCATGTTGCAACGCGGCAGGCTAATGTCGCGCTTGGATTCAATCTGGCAACCGAGCGAGGGGATACGGGGGACGGAAAACATCATGCGGGCAATCTGCTTTGAGAGACGGGAGGCCGGCCGTGTTGGCCACGGAACGCATAGTGGCTAAGCCGATGCCAGTTTTGAGTGGTGACTTGAAATCCAATCTTCTGTTTTGTTTTCATCAGAAATTTTAACACACTTTTTCGTCCTTTGTTTATAAATCTCGTCTCAAATTAACACCTCTGAAAGCAAAGTCGGCTTTTGTTCCGTCTGGGATTTTCAAACCAGCACTGAAACATTTTTTTTATTTTCACTTTTCAAATGAAACTTAGCTAGCATTGTGATCAAATCACTCAGCCCCGCACTGTGTTTCTCCTTTGCTCTGACCCATTTTCTCGTTTTAATGAGGACACTGTGTTCCAGACTGGTCACCGCAATCTCGCCTCATCTTGTCTTGTCTTGCCAGGCTTCGCACGGAATCTTTCCGAGGGAACGGACGCCAACTACACAGAGTACGTGGCCACGAGGTGGTACCGCTCTCCGGAGCTGCTGCTCGGGTATGTCTGTGAGGAATCACTCAGAAAAAGCATTTAGCCACTGTCGATTACTGGTGGGCAAGATTACAGGATTTGATACTCCCCGTGTGGAGTTTGCATGTTCCCCCCGGGCCTGCGTGGGTTTCCTCCGGGTACTCCGGTTTCCTCCTACGTTCCAAAAACATGCCTGGCAGGCTGATTGAACACTTTAAATTGTCCCAAGGTGTGAGTGGGAGCGTGGATTGTTGTTCATCTCTGTGTGCTCAGCGATTGGCTGGCAACCGGTTCAGGGTGTCCCCCGCCTACTGCTCGAAGATGGCTGGGATAGGCTCCAGCACCCCCCCTCCACCCTGCGACCTTTGTGAGGATAAGCGGATTGGAAAATGGATGGATGGATAGATAATTATGGTGGATGCATCCTGAAAATTGCACTTTCCTAGTGATGTGTGATACTGCTGGATTTAGCATTGTTTTGATATTAGTAAATACAGAGCAAGTATCGCTGATAGCCTGACACCAGTACTGATATATTTTTGAAATAATAATTGTGTATGCGTTCTCCAATAGCCACTCAACTCGTGGTGGCCTTTAAAGTGATTTGGTGTCAAGGCATCAATCCTATGCAGGGACAGTATTGCCGATCTGTCTTTCTGAGACCAAGTCAACACAAGGCCGGTATCGCTGATACCAATAGAGATTTTTTTTAAAAAAATGATTACAGTACAGCATGCATTGCCATATTGCCGTTAAAATAGAGGTGCTCCATGCTGCAAGGTTTGTTTTTGAACCATCAATCCAATACCAAGTACATATGGGGAGAGTATTGCCGATACCACTTCTGATATTTTTGAATATTCAAGATAGATGACTCAACAAATGGCCACTCTCTAAGCGGTACGCTATTGATACTACAAGATTTGGTGTCAAACAAATACCAATTATTCCAGGACTAGTATCATACCAACACAGACTGATACTGTTGATACCATGACAATAATTTCACTTCCGTGTTTCCAGGGCTCCTTACGGCAAGGCAGTGGACATGTGGTCGGTGGGCTGCATCCTGGGAGAGCTGAGCGATGGACAGCCTCTCTTCCCGGGCGAGAGCGAGATCGACCAGCTCTTCACCATCCAGAAAGTTCTGGGACCACTTCCTCCGGAGCAGATGAAGCTCTTCTACAGCAACCCTCGCTTCCATGGGCTGCGGGTAAAAAAAACAAATTAATAAAATGCCGTCTCGCCTCCGTTTCCATCACCTCTTCTCTCAGTCTTGCTCCTCATGTACTTTGCTGGTTTTATTTTTTAAAAAAAAAGCTCTCTTCCTCAGGCTGTGCCATGACTGATTGAATCGCACTGACTCATAGTGTATTATGTGTCCTGGAAGCCTGGTCGTCCTTCCTTTTCCTTTTACATGCCCACGCTGTGAAGGGAGGCATAATGATCACTTTGCAAATTGCTCCCCTTTGTCAATCCCTGATAGGTATACTGCTCCGTACTGACATAAATTTTTTTTGGGGGGGTGAAATGAGTCCTTGAGTGATTTGGGTATCTCGTTAAAAAAAAAGAAAAATGCTCGAGGATTCTTTCCTGCCTCGGGTAACCGTTTATTTGATTTGCATCATCCGAAAGCCAAGTCAAGCCGGGTGCAGCAACACTTGTCCATTCGATGAAACTCGGCCAACTTGCGAATGCCTACTTCAAAATAAAAGCCTTCCAAATAATACATGGACATCAATGCAATTGCTTTGCTGGGCTGTTATTTTGACAGCGAGCTCCCATAATCGTTGTTGAGGTTACTTGTCCCCGCAAGTGCGTTTGCGGTTAATGGCCAACATCAAGTGATGTCTGACTGCTTTTCAAAAGCGTAATAATCACACACTGATTTTTTTTTATGCTGGCAGCCAATTTTTTTTTTTTTTTTCTTAACAAACCAGGCCCACTCAAATGTTCTGCTTTAGCAAGCAAAAGCACAAACGTGACTCTGACGTGCCAGTATCGTGATACGGTTTCATTTAACTGATGCGGCTCACTGTCAACACTGGTGTGTATCTCATGTATCTTGTTGATTTTTCTCCTAGTTCCCTACTGTAAACCACCCACAAACCTTGGAGCGGCGCTACCTGGGAATTGTCGGCGGAGCCCTGCTGGACCTGTTGAAGGTACTTTGTCTGATCACGGCGGTGAGTCAGAAGAGCGCCACTATGTCTTTGCGCATTCCAGAGTCTTCTTTTACTCAACCCTGCTGAGCGCTTCCTGACGGAGCAGAGCCTCAACCACCACGCCTTCCAGACCCTGAGGCTGGTGGAGCGGCCCGGGCCCCCCACGCCAACGCCCGTGCGCTCGACCAAGCGGAAGCCTCACCATGGCGACACCACACCCAGCAGGTCGGTCTCAAACCAACGCCTCCTTTTTCCCCCCACTGGCCCCCAACGCCCACCAAAAATAAACAAATAAATAAATAAATGTAAAACTAATAATAATAAAAGATTTGCAGTGAAGTGGAAGTCACTCAACTGGTAGATGCCGTTGGATTTTAAGTGCATTAAAAAATACATGGAAAATTGATTAAAAAAATGTTTTACAATTTACACACAGTACACAAAATATGTATTAAAAAAATATTTTTTTCAAATCTGGAAACTCATCCCTTTTCACTGAATAAAATTGCACTAATCTACTTTTAGTTAATGACCTAATTTTTCTTCCTTTTACAAACGGACTTCTTTCTTTTACTTGCTTTCCTTACTGACTGACTGATTGCCGGAGTGACTTTTTATGTTGACTTACTTTTACTTATGTACTTTTACTTTTATTTACGTACTGACTGACTTATTTTTTTACTTACTCGCTTTTACTTGCTTTTATTTACTTATTGACTGACTGACTTATTGACTTACTTTTATTCATTTCTACTTCTTTTCTTTTACTTTTAATGTACGTACTTATTCCCTTCCATAATTTTACTTACAACTGTAAGTGACTGACTTTTACTTACTGACTAACTGAGACTACAAAATTATTTGGACTGGCTCACTTACATACTTTCGTACTTTTACGGAATTACTTCCTGACCTGCTTTGACTGACTTCTCGTGACTTTTCCGACTTCTTTCTGTGTTTGGTCGCCTGCCAGGAGCCACGGCCTGAAGAGCTCCGGGAGCCATCGCTCCAGCATACGCGACTGCTCCAGCTTGCCGCGCCACGAGGACCTCCACCCCAACAGCAACAGCGGCGAGAGTGGCGGCGGCGGCGGCGGCTTCCTCAACGGCAACCTGCCGGCACCAATCAACCTGAGCCCTACGCTGCACCCCAAGAGCTACCCGTCACAGATGTTCAACCACTCGGCCTCCTGCGCCGTGGACCTGCCCCACCTGCTCAGCCCCGCCGAGGCCAACAAGGGCGACTTCGACGTCAGCCCGGGCCCCAAAGCCTCCGATGGCCCCGGAGCCAAGTACCTCAAATCCAACTTCCGCTCGCAGCAGCACCGTCACTCCTTCGTGGAGGGCAAGACCAGCACCCTCCAGTCAGCGGAGAAGCACGGCCGCCACAGCTACATGGAGGCCCCCGCGCCCAAGTTCTCCTACCTGAACTTGTCCAAGAGCTACGGCACGCTCAGCGACGCCAAGTCGGTGGGCAACCTGAACGACGTGCACCTGTACGCCGACGAGCCGGCCGGCCGCTACTTCCCCTCCAGCTGCCTGGACCTAACGGCGCCCAGCAGCCCGGCCGTGCGGCGCTCGGACCGACGGGGCAGCACTCGCACCGAGCGCGAGAGCAACACGCTGGACTCGTCCTACCGACGCTCGTCGGCCCGCCGCAAGGACTCACCCGACGGCCTGGACCCCAACGAGGGCGGCGAGCGGAGCCACGCGCACTCCCTGTCGGCTCCGCATGAGCCCTACGTTCAGGGCTACAGCAGCCCCTTCTCGTCACAGCAGAGGCCTCACCGCCACTCCATGTACGTGCGGCGGGATCACCAGAGGACTCACGGGGGCGACGAAGGGCTGCTGGTGGGGCAGGGGGTGCCCACCCGGGCCAGCAGCCTGCAGCTGCTGTCGCCGCAGCTGCAACACCGCACGTTGCCTCGCCACTCGGCCTCCCGGGAGGAGGACATGAGCCGGGTCAGTCGCTCCTCTCCGGTCGAATCCGCTCCGGTGCAGCCCACGTTTATCACGGCGGATACGTTCTAGGCCCACTCGCGATTGTATAAAATCTGAAAGATAGACCAGATTAAAAAACATTATTTATTTTTCGTTTTACTGGGTTGACTATAATCTCCAGTAGAGAGTGAAACTATTGTAAGAAACCATATAAGCGCACATCTTGTTGTTTATTATTCTCAACCGGTGGTTTGGGGGCCATAAGCAGATCGCGGAGCATTTTAAGGAAGGTTGCCGACAGGCAGTCAAAATAGTTTGAAGGGTTACGACACTTTGAGGTTACAGGCGGCGTAAAACCACGTCCTCACGCAGTACAAGAAGGCCCGTTCACTTCGCGCCGTAAGTGTTTTTCAAACAAATATTGACTCGAATGATGAGGTGGAACATACCTTTCATTTGGATCATAACATTTTGACGGGCACGCGTCAGAGACGTTATTACTCGCGTTGTAAACGCAACTTCCAGCGGCGTTTCAACAGCCTCTCACCTCAAAACTGCCATTGGTGCATTTTGAGCCAAATAATTGAGACGGTTAAAACCGTTGCGAGTGCTTTGGTCTGAATCCAAAGTTTCCCCGAAACAAAGAGATCAGCGCAAAATGTTCATTTTTGGTGATCGTCAACACCTTTAATAAGTTGCGCTGAAAGGCGCTTTGAACATATTAGCATGCGTGATTGTACTTACAAATATGACAAGCATGTACACCTCTTTTCAAAGGAAAATTTTTGAACAATACATTGATTGTTCTTTACTTCTGTAAAAGTGGCTTGCCAATACGGAAAAATGCAGGTCGTGAGGTGATGACCGTTGAGAGCCAACGCACGAGAAAAAGATGTGCAGCACCTGCGGGTTGTACAGTGCGAGCCAAGGGAGGCTCCGGCGGGCTTTTGCATCGTGTCGTGAGCCTTTGTGGAGTGGTGCGCTTCCTGTTGTTCACGTGTGGCTGTTGTGTTGTGTCCAGAGTGATCAGGCCCCCACTGAGGCGGCCCCACTCAGCAGACCCCCAATCAGGGACTCCACCCGGGACAACTTTCACACCCAGAGGCAAAAAAGCGAGGTCCATCTCTCTCTCTCTCTCTCTCTCTCCCTCCCTCCCTCCCCTCATCTCTCCCCCTGTCTCCTCTCATCCCTTTTTTTTCTCTCTCTCCCTCCCTCCATCTCTCCCTTGCACACTCTCCGTCACTCTAGGTGTTGTAATAGCTCGCTCTACCATCCATCTCTGCCAGCTTTGCTACTGCGCTAATGTGACTGCTAAAGCCTTGTTTTGGATTGTGCATATACAGCACAGTCTATAATGTCAACACTCGCTATTCTTCTTCTTATTCCGAATGGGGTACACGAGGACCGTGGCGTGATTGACCGCGTTTGTGTCTCAGGTGGGCCTCTACCACGAGCCTCAGGCCGACGATGGTGGCGCCTCCTCCAAGGAGAACCGCAACATCTACAGCGAGTCCATGCCCCGCAAGGTCGGAAGCTTCTACAGAGGTGGGTTGATCGGAAACGCGGTGTGGTGTGGTATGCTTTGGATCGTGGCATGTTCGTTTTCCTACATAGATTGCCAGATGTTGAGCATATGACGTGGTGCGTTTTGGATCGCGAGACGTTCCCTACCTAGATAGTTTATTCGACATGATGTGGTATGCTTTGGATTGTGACATGTACTTTTACATTGGTAGATATTGGACAGATGATGCGGTATGCTTTGGATCATGGAACATTCCTTTCCAGTGATAAATATTGGACCTAAGATGCGATTTGCTTTGGATGCTGACATGCGACTTTACATATTGAACCAATGATGTGGTATGCTTTGGATCACTATATGATCTTTCCCATATACGGATAGGCATGCCGATATTGGACATAGGCTGCGATATGCTTTGCGTTGTTGCTTCCCGATATAGATTGATGTTGGGCATCTGATGTGGTATGCTTTGGATCATAAAATCTGCTTTCCCTCGAAAACTCTGTTTGACCGACTGTATGTTGTGCTTTGGATGGTACAGGTAGATACTGGGTATCTGTTGTGGTATGCTGTGTTGTGTTGGTGCCTAAAAGGCCAGTGATGGTCTCTGTGGTATTTGTTGAACAGTCCCTTCTCCTCGGCCAGACAATTCCTTCCATGACGGTCGCCCTCAGGTGCGAGGCTCGGCCATGACGGGCGACGCCGGCAGCCTGGCCGCCCACTCCAAACGCCAGACCGCCTTCGACCCCTGGTGAGCACCCCGTCCCGCGCATCAAACCGCACTTCTCTGTCGTAGCGTCTCTGCTCTTAATGCGCTGAATCCCCTTCCCCCCCTCCCCACCGTGAGGACGGGCCCTGACACGGTGGTGCTGAATCCGGTCGAGCCGTCCAAGGAGAAAGAGAAGCAGGGTTTCTTCAGAGCAATAAAGAAGAAGAAGAAAAAGCCTCAGATGGTGAGTTGGTGCCTCACTGCTGCACGCGTGAAGGATGTTATGATCGGGGTTATCTCCTTCCCAGATGCTAGTTGCCGACGAAAGGCCTCCTGCCATCAAGAAATATCTTTTGTCTGCGTTTAGCCCAGAGAATAGGAAAAAGCAGGACACTTCAAGCCGTTTGTTGTCACCCCCAGCTGACGTTCACTGTCAAACTAAAAATGATACAAAGAGAATCACACTTTGAGTCTTTCAAGTAACTGCATAGCCTCATCTTCGGCAACGAGTCCTTTTAGCTTAATGTTCAGAAGCAATGCAAAATGCCATAGACAGGCTAAAAAAAAAAAACAAACATCTGTGTCATGTTCTACTCCTTTAGGCAAGGGATATTTAAACATAAACGGTGGAGCAACACACGGAGACAGAAAATAAAACAAAATTAACAGAGGTATATCCTCTGCAAAGAACGACAAGAATTGCTGTGGTGTACTTAGTACTTTGTGACCATCTCAGTTGATCTATATGTCTGTAGTATACTGCTCCCTGGTGGCCAAGGCGCACACACCGGAACAAAGATCGCATCCATTGAAGTGAAGCACAACAATTTCATTCTTTGTTATATTTGTTATACATATGTATTTTAGATCAGCAAAATCAAAGTCTGGCACACCCCCAAACAAGAATGCCACAAAACAAATATTTGAAAAGTAAACCGCGAACCCCAGCTTTTCGTAGGAGATCGTGACCAAGCCCTAGCGCGAATCGCCAAAAGGCCCTGAGTAGTTGACACCCGGCCAGAAAGGTTGATGGAGGCGAGGAGTGAAACGTGTCATCGCCGCAGGAATTTCAAACGTGACGTCAAACAGTTCATGAGCAGCTCTATGGAAAGGACTTTGGGGGGGGGGGGCCTCGTTTTTCTTTTGGGGCCGCTGCTTTGTTGTCAAGTTAGGATGAGTGGGCAAATAAACGCAATCTGGCCTCCAGGAAGCAGCCCGGTGTATTTTTAGCTTCTCATTTTCTGCCACTGTGACACACACACACACACACACACACACACACACACTTCTCAGAGCGAGAAGCTGCGAGAGTGATGCTGTGGATGCTTGTCATGTTCTCATTGGAAATACATTCATGTCAAGAGATTTTATAAAACTAGCTTATCAACGCTGTCTGTCTTTTTATACAATGCTGTCCTATTTTTCTTTTTTGAAAATGCAACCCCATCATTTTTGGGGGGTAAGAGGGCGGGGGGGGTGGAGGGAGCTGGAAGGAATGACAAAAGAATTCTGTATGTACTGTATTTGTCTTTGGCAGGTCCCCAGCGAGGAGGCGGTCCTGCAGAAGACGTCGCGCTCCCACCCGAGCGGTCGCCACCGCACCCGCGACAAGAGCCGAGAGCGCGAACGCGAGCGTGACAAGGAGTGGGCCGACAAGATGGCCGACTCACACTCACCGGTATGTCCGGTCTATCCAGACCTGGATTTCATCAAACACGATCAGTCGTGCTGACCCATGAAATGTCAACTTCAGCCTGACTAACTGAAGCTCCTCTCCTCACTTCAACATAGTCGTCTGTATGAGATGTTGCTTTGGCCTGCGCAAATAATGGCGGATGCGTTCACTGAAAAATCTGCAAATTGGCAAATTCACAAATACTATGGTTCGGGGTCCTGTGTAGTTTATATAAAATTTTATTTGATCAATACAGATTGTGAACTGCAGGTTATGTACGTGACACATTTGCATGCTAATTATGCAAATGCGGGACGAGACAATGCTGTCTGTCGGCTATTACTGCAGCTTACTGAGGAGCCGATAGCGTGGCCGTAGATTTCTGTATTATACTGCCCCCACGTGGCCAAGCCTAGCATACCAGAAGGAGCAGCACAATGGCCATTGAATTGAAGCAAAACTAAAATTAATAATAATAATGCAGCTGAAGTGGTTTAATTTCTTTACATTTTATTATGTCATTACTGTATGTTTTTATGTTGTATCATATTATTGAGTTTAATTTTTATTATTAAAAAAAAATTAGAAACATTTCTGAAAAGATCCCCTGTCACACCGATTATTTTGTCCTCCCAGAGCCAACCGCTCAAGTCGCTGCGCAAACTCCTGCACCTCTCCTCATCCTCATCCAATCAGACGGCGGCGTCCGACATGCGCTACCAGCCGCTGCCCAGCCCCGCCTCCGCACCCCAGGGGGCCTTCTCCGACGGGCGCGCCCACTCGGGGGTCAACACCCCGCAGGTAAAGAGCAGGCAGTCGGCCTACCCGCAGCTGGAACCCGGCTGGCACGCCGGCAACCCGTACCCTGAGCAGATGGCCGTCAAAGGGGGTCAGAACGGGCATGGCTTCGGGCGCCCCTCCAGGTCCCGCATGGGCAACCTCAACGATCTGAAAGAGACGGCGCTGTGAACCAAGATCGCAAAGGAAGTACTGAACTCACTCACGCCCCTCGGCTGGACTCCCCAACACTTTGCGACACCTTCCACCGCACATATACACTTTATCCATACGTAGACCTAGTACATACACTTTCTATACACATACACATGCGTACATGTACGTACACACACGTTACAATACATAGCAGAGCATCTTACAAAAATGAATCCGCCTCTCCTATTTTGTAGTTTTTGTGAAAAAAGAAAAATGGATTGTCTTTTCATGGGACCTCAATACAGTATTAGTCAACACACAGCCAGGATATCTAAACTGCTGAAAACAAAAGTGAGAACACCCCGAAGTGAGAATGTCCACATTGGGCCCAATTCGTAATTTTCCCAACCCCTAGTATCATTTGACTCTTTAGTGTTCCAAAGTAATTGGAATTGACGGAATGAGGAGCAGGCGTGTTAAATTCAGTGACATTTCGTAGATATTGTCCCATGAAATGATAAAATATTTACAAAAAATATGAAGGGCGCACTCACGTTTGTGAGATACTGAGGACACGCACACCGAAACATGCATTTAAAATGAGCAGTGAAGTGTGGATCAGACGGAATGTTCACGTAAAGAGCACGCGCACAGTGCACCGCTTGCAAACGGGAGGCCAAAAGCCTTCTTGTGTCTTACTTCATGTTTTTTTTAAAGGCTTCCAATGTTTGATAAACATTATATAATGATGACAATTTGAGTTTAAAAATATATATATAGATATAAAACTCAAGTGTATTTTTAGTTTGAATTGAGTAGGAGAATTATATTTAGTCGTGACAGACGTGGTATTTCTTTTATGGCAAATCGCGTCGGCACGGTAACATCACGTGACATCATTGAAATGTAAGACATCCACACAAACATCAGCTGAGTTGACAATCTGTTTCAACAACTTTGGATTTGTCCTGATTTTTAACACATTACTGTACAGTTACTGTGCTCTTTAGTATTATTATTATTTTCAAAAAGTACAATATTGTTTGTAAAATAGCTTAGCGGGAACTCTCAAAGTTGCCACGAAGGTGTCCTCTCTGTAAATTCTACCCGGCGACAAGATGTGTTGGAGAAAGAATGTGTATTATATTAATACTACTAAAGTGGGAGATTTTGTCATCTGCTCTTTCTTCTCACACACACACACACACACACACACGCGCACACACACACACACACACACACACACACACACACACTCATTTGTTTACAGGCGGGTCAAAGCAAACAGTGTTACATTTGGGATTTTGTTACACATTTGTAGGCTAGTCCGTCATGTTTTTTCCTCCCCCTGCAACAAACAAATGTGGAATATTCATGTTTACATATGGAACACGAAAGCTCAAATAAATTGCAAACTGGTTACATTTGACACGTGTGCACATTGTAATTTTTGGGGGGAATACTTGGGCCACATTATCATGAATATGAAGCATTTGAAAATCATTACGTTATTTGTTTTTTCTCAACAAAAAGGAAGAGTATAAGAAAATTGATACTACTGTGAGATCATAATGCAGTTTTGACAGAAAATTGTTGAAAAGTAGGTGCGATTTTTCGTAAAGGGTGTTTTCTAGAAAATATAAATTGTGGCTTGATTTTACTTTCTCGAACAAATGAAATTTTTGTTCTCACATTACATTTTTTCTTGATTTTTCAAGAAAAGTATAACTGGTACTGCTAATACTTTTCAACATTTTTCCTGCAGGGAAGATGACAATTTATTTTTTACTTTGTCAAAAAATTATACTTCAATCTAGAAACATTATGACTTCCTAAATTTAAAACCATTCTCCAAAATTGCAACTTTTTTTTAAATCTTGTGATATTCAAATTTTAAACTTGTATCAATTTTTTTTCCAAGAATATTATCTTTTTTTCTAGGAAAAAAAAAGTGTGTCACAAGCTTCTGGAACTAATCCTCCTCTGATGTGTTGAATCAAAAGAGATGACGACACAAAAAGTTTAATAATTATTTGTCATTTTATTTTGGTATACTGAATGTTTTCCCACAAACATGGCATGGACAAGTCAAATTTTGCCATAAAAATTCACTATTTCCACATTCTTATGATCTCAATGCTATTTAGCTGTATGTTAAAGTGCATGATTTTTTTTTTCTTCCTCCCATGAGAAGAGCAAGCGTCGCGTTTCGGGAGCGTGTTGCCCAGGCCGCTCCCTCAGATGCACTTGCCCATGCACATGAGCAACTCCATGCGTACGGCGATGCGGGTGTGCCAGCCCAGAGGCAGCAGGCGGATGTAGCGCGCAACGATGGGTGGGCGCAGAAGGTTCTGCACCGTGGACGAGCGGTCCGAATTTCCGTAGAAGACCTTAGAGGAAGGCGGACAACACATTATCGATTGTAAGTAACCATAATTAGGGCCCGATATATATATTACGCAGCAGCATAAATCTATGGAAATATTTTCCATTTTCGTTTAAAATGACTTACTTTAACCTTTTTAGTTTAAAATGACTTACTTTAACCTTTTTAGTTTAAAATGACTTACTTTAACCCCCTTTGTCGTATACAGTACTGACCAACGATGGAACCCAGGATGGTCTTTTGGACCAATTTTTAATCCATCCGCTTGTGTCGCACCAGCTACTAGCTTAGTGCTAGGCTAACCTGAGTAATTTTATATTTCGTTTGCCTTGCTAGTACGGCGTGAGAGGCTAACAGCGAGTAAAGAAAGGTGTTGATGCCCTGCCTAGCCGGGTTTTATTGACTGCCTTCTTCACAGGTGAATTTAATGCCAATTCGCATCTGTTTGAGTCACCACCGAATCATCGTGTTTTGCCAGTCACTCCGCTCATTATGTTATTTTTTTTTTGTACCATACGCATTTCCAGTCTGAATCTAAAGCTACATTCCTCAGTTCCTGCTTTTTTTTTTTTTTTTGGCCAAAGTTTGTTCTCAGAAATTCCTCTCTGACGTGAAGCTAAACAAATACAAAAGGACAAAGTTTTGCCTTGAATTCAGATTTTGTTGTTGTTAGGATTGAAGGAACAAAATCTTCAGAAGTTATTTTGTTTTTATTCATTTTTTTTTTAATATTAATCGGAATTTTATTCATCCAAATATTGGAAGTGGCATTGGACTCAGTCAGTCATGGTCTATTTAGCTCTATCTAGTTTCTGTGTGCGTACATACTCTGTTGTTTCCAGTCTGGTCTTTGTAGTAGACCCAGTTGAGCGTTTCCATCGTGCGGTACTGGACGCTGTACTTGGTGATCCACTCGTCCGAGTCGCAGCGACCTTGCATCAGGATGCCCGACACCACGCCCACTTCCTGCAGGTCGATTTGCAGCCACTGGTGCTGGTCGTTGTACTTGGACAGCCACGCGCACCTGAAGCGCACGCAGGCATGAACAGACAAGTGAGGTTGCTCGTTTGTCGTTTGATTGGTCACAAAGAAATCAGCTTTGGTTCATGAAGAGCTCTAAATCGTGAAACACTCAAATTGTCCGAAGGTGTCAATGTGTTGCCAGGTAACCCATTGCAAGGTGTATCCCACTAGGCGGGTGTTGAGGGGCGGTACCCGAAGCCCTGGTTGTTGAGCCGGGCCTTGTTTGGGACCCAAGAGGAGTACCAGCTGCTGTACTGGTCCTGATGGGAGCAGCTGATCTGGTCCGACGTCACCGAACCGGATTCGAAGCCCAGAGGTCTGTGGTACGGACACTCTGCGGGGATGAGACCAGCACAAAAACGCTTGACTTCTTCTCATCGGTAAATACAATTTGGTTTTATTTTTACAACAGTGCCATCTTGATTGTTTTTTTTTTTTTTTGCGCAGGTGCAAGCCTCCTGGAGGGGTTTTAATGTTCAAACTGTGTATGATGTCACACTGGTTGAACATTCAACATACTTTTTGGGAAGAATTATTCATTTAGCAATCATCACAATTCCAATAACAATTTTGAAGAACAGATTCTTTGTAATCCATTTGTCTTAAAATAACATAATGCTGAAAATGTTATTTCTTTTTCTTTCTTTATTTTTGAATAATTCATACATCACAAGTGTCAGGCCGGAATCTCCGATGTCACAATTTGTTAAATGTCACATTTTTGTCAGTCCGTACGTGGGGGTGCTATTTTTACAAATGTGTTTCTCCTCGTCAGGCATCACAAGATGACACGACCATTATAGCATGGAAGCTAAAAATCGTGTGACGTCACCTCACCCGGCATGCAAGTCAGCGGTTGGCCTTGAGACGGCTCAGGCGGCGAGGTGGGCGTGGCAGTGTCGCGGACACCGGTGGGCGCGACTGCCTCGCAGTCGCACGTACATGCTTGCACGTTCCTGGCGGTCCACGTCTCCTGGATCTGCTGATCCTCCTCCTGCAGCTCCTCCTCCACCTGTAGGATTTCCTCTTCCTGCGCCGGAAAGGGAAAAAGAAAAACAGAAAAGGGTTGGGATTCAACTTTTATAGTTTTGGAAGACGGCAGGCGCCAGGGTACTTGCGGGTGGCGCAAAAGTGATTGAAGTTTTTTTTTTGCCACCTGGAAGTACACGTGACGTGGTGGTGGTGGTGGTGGAAAAGTCTAAAAGACTCAAAGCCTTTTTTTTCTTTTTTTTTTTTACCTCCTGAGAATGAACAGCAGTCAGGGCTGTACCACATCCATGGAAGCATGGAATGTAAAAAGACATCTCTAACGGTTTTATAGACAATAGTTAAACATGGTTCAGTCTACAGTGGAACCGCCAAAATCCAACGAACACACAAATGGATCAGTTTGGCCTTTGAAGATGATCTCAGGCTTTTAACCCCGAAGATGAAGTAGAAGCTACTCATCCTGTTCGATTTCAGTCACGGGTCTTGAGACTTTTTCATGCGCCCTATATGATGGACATTTTGAGGTGTTGGGACCTTATATTAAAATTAGGGATGGATCTCCCTCAAAACTGCTACAAACCAAAATGGCTGGCCTCCTGTTCAGTTTCGGGTATCATTCCTTGCGACCTTTTCACATGCTCAGTTATGCCAGACGTATCCACCCAAAACGATGAACCGAATAGTTTGTGTCGTTGCTTTCAGAGGTTCCATTGTGTGTTATGCCATAATAAAAATTACGATTTACCATGCTGTTAATGATATTGATGACGTTTGCGGACTTACCCTGCAAAAGGATGAGGAGGAAAAGGAGCGCGGTCCAACGAACGCTGGCCACCATCTTGCTGCTCGGCCGTGTTGGAAATGGGATGCGAGCCGTGCACCGGATTGGGATTGGGATTGAGATTACACTAATCCAATGCAGCAAAGCGTGAGGGCTTCATCTAATACGCATTATTGGCTCACTCACTCAACGGGTGAGCTTTCTCTACTTTGTCACTATGCAATAGCTGTTATTTTCTTGAAAATCTGCATACATTTCACATATATTGTGTCACCTGTGGTGTGTTGATGCTCATTTACATTTTTTATATTGGTGAAATCAAACAATTTTTTAAAAATTAGCTTTTAATTATTTTATTTCAATGTAATGTAAAATGATTGTAGGATTTCTATTAAACGTTTGATATTTTCCTCATTTTATTTTTGTAGTTATTATATTTATTTTATTTTATTAATTACTGCGCAGTAAAAAAATACAATATATAAAATATTTGTATTTAATTAGCATTCCACTAAGTTAAAAATAGATGTCTTGTATATTTTAAAATTGTTCATATTATATAAAAATAGCATGTTATTTTTAATTTATTACACTGTACTATACAATTAAACAAATACTTTCATTATATTCATCTGGTTTTATTTTGAACAAAAAATGTTCAGTTTACCTGAGTAGACATTTTTATTAATATTATTGTTTCAATTTGAGCTCCCGGCACTTTTTTTTTTCATCGTCCAATCAGCTTCTGTGTGGTTTGATCGACGTCTGCTTCAGCCATACAGAGCCAGGAAGGCGTATCACAGCAGGCGCAAGAGGCGGAAGGAAACCCCTTAAACCAATGAGCGTCGAGCTACCGGCGCCTCTGACCAATCACAAGCTTGACTACGACTGGCATCAGCAGCTTCTCACTGAGTGCTGTTGCTGTTGATGGGTGGCTCATTTATTCCTCTTCTTCGGAACTGTGTCCAAGTTAACGGTAATTCATTGACAAAATGTGTTTTTTTTAGACGTTTCAAGAGACGCGTTGTGCTGTTTTTGTGACGAGTACCTGCGGAACAACGGCGTTAACGGTACTCTACTGCCGTGCACTTCCCGTTAGCTCGTGTTGTCCCCTAATGCTACTTTGAATATTTGGATTAGCGGTTTACGAACAAGTGGTAGTAACGGAGGAAGTTGAATTCGCTGTAGCTAATTAATGGCTGGAAAAAGTTTCATATCGGTAGCTGGTCCGACTACTATGTGACATTATACAAGCAAGTGTTGACTGGAGTGATTTGAAACACTTTGGTGACCAGCTCATACCACCATTTCCTCTTGCTGTCACTCTCCTCTTGCGGTCTGATGATTCGGATGCGATCTTTTTGTTTCAGATGCAGTTCATGCTTCTGTTCAGCAGACAGGGCAAGCTACGGCTGCAGAAGTGGTACGTGCCCCTGTCGGACAAGGAGAAGAAGAAGATCACTAGGGAGCTGGTGCAGACCATCCTGGCCCGCAAGGCCAAAATGTGCAGCTTCCTGGAGTGGAGAGACCTCAAGATTGTCTACAAGAGGTGAGCGCGTGTCTCTCTGTGACTGTTTGAACAGTTGCAAAACTGCATTTGGCTAGCCACCGTGTGTCCCGCCTAAGCCCCAAATCAGCCGGGATACATCAACTCAACAACTATCTCAACTATCTTGGTAGATAAACACTTCTGTATCATCGACTTTTTTTGTCACCACTTTCTGTCGCTGTTGTTTGTACGGAACATCAATATGCGTAAAAAGCCGCAAAATGTCAATTTCTACACACAATATAAAAGTGGGCCTTTGGTTGTACCTCCAAAAACGAAAAATTGCCTGGTCGACCTTGTGCAACCATTCTGTGTTGGAAGGGGCTTTTACAGGCAATGGGAAATGTCCAATTGTTGCTTTTCAGTGCAAAACGTGGTGTAGTACGAGGGAACGGGGAAGTCCCTTCACTGTTGTTCTGTATCCCTTTTATAAAGCAAAGCGTAATATCCGTTCTTGGCTTCCTGTTTTCATCAACCAGTGGTCACAAGCTTTAAGAGCGCGTGAGGGATTATCCTGGATAAATGAGTCCCCCGCTGGGCGGCAGGAAGAGGCTTAACTTTAGAACGTGCAGGCCAGCAGATCACCTGCAACTCCTCTCATAAGGCAGAAGCGCTGCTTCAGCACCATGACTTTGACTCTCTTGATTACAACAGAGAGGACAAAGTGACGGGTGAGCGTTTTTTTTTTTTTTTTTTTTCGTGGTGGTGATGGTGGAGGTGCTGTTTGACGGACTTTTACTTTCACTCAGAAATCATCCGCACATGCACCCCACCCAAAAAAAAAAATATTATCGTGTACAGTTGTCTAAATGACAAACCTTGTTTTTCCAAGTATGGCCTATTTATTAATTCACAAATCGATACTATTGGTCCGTCCCGCATCAACAGTTATTGTTACTCATTTGTTATCAAATTTAAATAATACGAAAAAAAAATTCCTTTAACTTGACTTGTCTGAGAAGCGCTACGTGGCTCACTTTGCAGGCACCACACAGCATTACGTTGCCTCAAGATTGAAAGTCTGTCGAGGAAATAACAAGTGGAAGTAGTTAGCTTGGAAATATTTGACAAGCCTGTTGTGTTGAAAGTGAATCGCTGTGCAGAAGGAAGTGGTCAGCCGTGAAGGTAAGTTGCGTGCAGATTCATTTCTGCCAATTACACTGCGTAGACACCTCATTGTATTCTTTATTGCATCACTCGTGGCTCGAACACCTTTACGGATAAAAAAGGGGTTTGGAAAGATCATGCCACATGGCTGGGGGAAAAAAAAAAATCTTTTTGAAAGCGTAAGCCCAAAAGCAGTGCGATGACCGTGTTCGTTGTCTCTCGGCAGATACGCCAGTTTGTACTTCTGCTGCGCCATCGAGGAGCAGGACAACGAGCTGATCACACTGGAGATCATCCACAGATACGTGGAGCTGCTGGACAAATACTTTGGCAGTGTGAGTGGGACTCCCGGTGAATTAGCGCAGCGACCGTTTCCACACGTAATCTTCACGTAACCTTTCTACACCTCCTCACCCACCCCCGTCCCCACCATTAAGGTGTGCGAGCTGGACATTATCTTCAACTTTGAGAAGGCCTACTTCATCCTGGACGAGTTCCTGCTAGGCGGCGAAGCCCAAGAGACGTCCAAGAAGAACGTGCTCAAGGCCATCGAGCAGGGCGACCTGCTGCAAGAGGTGAGGAGCACACGCCCACGTGTTGTTTTGACATCAGGAGTTAAAAATGCCAGGAATTTTCAAAGGTGGCAACCTTATCGGAATAAAGCAGATTCGAACAGTCCAATAACTTTTCTTATCTCATGATTTCCCATCTTAAGTTCCCCTGGAGGGGACATTTTCCAACCCTTTGCAGTTGGGTGACCCCTTTACGACTCTCTACTATTACCGATGTGAAATGTCACTCCAGTACAGTAGGGGGAGCCCTGGAGCACAAGACCTAGAGATACAAGTATTTTAAGTTTTAACCAATGCAAAGAAAAAGCGATCGTTTCAAACCTCATGCCGCCTCTTTTGTATAGTGGTACCTTGATTTACGAGTTTCCCCAGTTACGAGCTGCAAAGGAACAGTTTTTTATGTTTATAAACAAAGACGTTTTTCTTTCACTAAAAACAACAACTTGTGGTGATTTGGGGGAGCTGAAACGGATTATTTGGGCTAAATCAAGGTACTGCTGCATTTTAAAGATCTTCACTCTGCATGCTCGCGTTCCTTCCTTTCTTCCACCTTCTTGACATTCTTGTGATTTTTTGTTTTGTTCTTAAACATGTGTCCTTTCTCTTTGCTTGTGTGTATTCGTTTGCCTTTTGTGATTTGCAGAACATAGACTCTCAGACGCGCATGTTTGCAGGTACGCGTCGTTTCGTCCTGCTAGTGTTAGATGACTAGCTCCCGCAGTCGTAGTCATGGTAGTGTAGCTTTCAACTGGCCAACAAATGAACCCCAATGACTCTGTGACACCATCGCACAAGTCTTCTTGGTCGGGGGGTGCAGGGGAGGTACAGTGTGGAAATATGATCTGGACAACTTATATTTGCATCATGATTGTGCAATACCATTGGATATAGACGACTCTAAAAAAAAAAAAATGCCAACCAAAGTACACATATTGTTTTGAAGGTCCCAGCCAACGGTCTAGGGACATTTGAGGTACATTAAAGTCCTAAAATAAGGTGCAATAAAGTTAAAAGTCAATCATAAGGACTGGTCAGGTGTCAAGCAATGATTTACGCTTGGCACATAAAACATGCAGACATTTGCTTCTAAATATAAACTCTTGCTCCAGCGAGCAGCTAACTTATATTCACGTTGCATAATTACAGTCGCTTAAAGTCTCCTCTGAGGAGCCCGGGTGCACTCGGACCCTGGGGAGCTCTCTGATTGGCTGGCTTGTCTATTCGTAGAACCAGAGTGCAGACTGGGGAGGTTTGCCCAGAGACGAGCTGTTGTAACGGGCCGCCTAACGTGGGTAAATACTGCACGGATGGATGGTGTGAAAACGCCGCTATGCACCTGCATGCTTGACGACGGGCATGAGTTGGTCGAAAACTTCGCTACTCACCCCAAAAAATAAATACATAAATACATTTTAAGAGTTTGGCATCCAGTGGTACCTCTACTTACGAATGTCGCTTCCGACGAAATTTTCAAGTTACGGAAAATATTGCCTCCTGTTACGAAAAAATTTCCAGATACAAAAGGTAAAAATACAGTATGGCTGCTGTTCGCAGCTCCGAGTTTCCTGAACGCAACATACTCATAGCTGCACTGCCATTGGCTATTACGGAGCGTCATCCTGGCATCCTATTGGCTCAGAGGGACCTCTACCGTATGTGTCTATGTGTGCAGGTAGATCGATATGTGTCTATGCAGCGTCCTTGTCATTTGCCCCTCGGGCCATGAGGCGTTCCGATAGTTTGACGTAAATGTGAATCACCCAGAAAAAGTGTTGACCAGTCAGGCGATCGCTCACCATGCTGATGTTTGCCTTGGGACAATTTCGAAGAATTGTTAAAAGCCGACAAAAGCAAACGTCCAAAAACCACTTCTGAGAAAGGGCAAAAAACGATGAGGACGCAGTTAAGTTAAATGACCATTTTTATTCTTTATTCTTTGTTTTTTACATGATGCACAACTCTCATTTATTGTGCAATAATCTATTTGTAACATTTATGTGTTACATATTTTGATGCATTTTTATGCTTTATCAAACATTTATGTCTGAAATTTGGGGGTGCTTGGAACAGATCAGGGCATTCACATGGAAAACGCGTCTCGACTTTTCTTCCACAACCTATTAATTTCGTAAGTAGAGGTACCACTGTATTTGCCTTGTTTTGCGATTGTTTCAGTTCAGGTGAGCGATAGTCATTTGCTTGGTGCTACCCGGAAATCCCCCGTTGCTTTGTGTTAACGAACATGATAAAAATGACGATAGGCCGTTGCTTATATGAGTGCCATTGGTGAAGGTCATACGTTGTCGTCCAATGCAGGCACAATCTTATAGACGCCCAATAAAATAAGAATCAATACAAGTGTTTTACAAAGCTTCGTTTGACTGCGTCACACTGAAAGCTGCTTCCTAATGTTCTTAATACCCGAAATGTTTTCTGCACAAGCTTGAGTTGAGGTGAGCATTAATGGTTCGCACCGTGCTTGTAATTACACCGCTAACATACCTCGGCGGATTTAGACCAAGCTATTTTTCATAATAAGCCCTCAATGGAACATTTGTCAGCCGCACGGTCATTAGTTTGGTGCCGGCAAGCAGATCTCTGTTTGGAATAATGACCCCCCCGAAGGGTTCCCTGCAGAGACCACGGGGAGTGAGTGGATGCATCGTCTTGCTTATTTTTTATGATCAACTTGTTTGACTCCCAGGTATGACAGTCCCTAATGTGACCTCAGAGACTTCTGGACTATTTCAGAACTTGACACGCTGAGGTGAATACTGTCTGTGGATTTACCGTCTGCGTCACCAATGCTAGTACTAGTACAGTCCTTTCGTAGCAAGTCTTCTTATCACATCTCGTCTGTCCGGTTTCATGTCTACTGCTGTCTGGTTCTTGGTTCAGTGCTCCTCATGTGGTTCCTGTTCCAGTCTAGTTTCTCCCGTCTAGCGATTCCAGTTTACTTCCTGTGTAGTGCTGTCTAGTTCCTTGTTCATTCCTCTCATGTGGTTCCTATTCCGATCTAGTTTTTTTCCATTCTACCTAATGTCTGGTGCGATCTGGTTCTTGTCGTGATCTGTTTTATTGATCCAGTGCTCTGGGTCTGGTTGCTACTCCAGTATGAGTGGGCTGATTTTTGGTTCAGTGTTCCAAGTATTGGTCTGGGACAGGTGTTTGAGTTATGCTTCAATTCGTAGTGCTCCCTGTCTGGTTCATTTCTAGTGCTTCTGGTCTTTGTCTGCGTACGGTACACCTGGTCTGATTCCAGGTCTAGTGCTTCAGATCAAGACGAATGATTCTTGTCTGAATTTGGGTCAAGTATCCTTTGTCTGATATTTGGTCAGACCAGTGCTGCTGGTCCAACACTCATGGTGTGCTTCTGTGTGTGGCACTTCTGATGTGGTTTTAGGTCAAGCATTCCTGGTCAAGTTCCATGTCTAGTGCTCATTGTCTGGTTCCATACATGAACACTGCACCAGTCAAATGGCCCAGGTCTGGATCCTGTTTTAAGTTTTCCTGGGCAGAGTTCTGGACCTGAGCGAGCTCCTGTTTTGTATCATGACTCGGTACTCCTTGTCTGAATTTGGGTCTCGTTCTCCTGGTCTGATGTTCTGGTCCAGTGCTTCTGGTCTGGTCTAAAAACAGACTAAGAGCACCTTGGTCTGGTTTTGAGGCCTTTCCTTGTCCATTACCCTGGCTCTGATTCCTGTTCCAAGTTTTTGCTCCTCCACCTTTCCAACTTTGTGTCTTGATGAGCACATTTTAGAGTGTTGTGTGTCCCACTGTGCGTTCTTTGTTTCAGTCATGTTTACTACATACAGTGGTACCTTGACTAAGAGTTGAATTAGTTTTGTGACGATGCTTGTAACCTAAATCAATTGGCCCTCAAATCAACGTACCCTATTAACCCTTTCATGCATCCTGTAACCTGATAAGATAAACTGTCCCTGAAAGGGTTCAAATGAATGGAAATGTCATAAGTCTGTTCCAGCACTCCCAAAAAAAATCCCCAGTTTGACCATTTTCAGCACTCGCGCGGCAAGGTACAACTGTCTTTGTTGACTGCAAAGCGCATCTTTACACGCCGCCGACAAAGCCGAGGTGGCATCTGTAAAGCTGAAGGCCACGGTGTTGTTTGAAAGAGAAAGTGAGGCCTCATGGCTGCATGTCGTCATGTTCTAAAAGCCTTCTCTCTCTCCCTCAGCCCCGTCATGAGTTCTTTAATGTGCCTGTGTACTGATTCACCGCTGCTGCCGCCTCTGCCCACCGTGCCTGCGCCATGCATGCCCAGAACCTTTTGCTCTGCACCCTGTCCTTGTGCCGTTGTCGTAGCTACGCCAACTGTACACACGATAGACGCACAACTGTTACAATTGTTGTCCATCCAGTGCGACCTTCACTCACGAGTTTAATTCGTCACGTGACCAAGCTTGCGACTCAATCTACTTGTACCATAGTACCTTGACTTTTGAGCTTGGGCCGTGACTAAGCTAGTACCTGAATTTACTTGTTTTGTCTGCTTTGCTATTTTTTTTTCCAATTTCTGAACATGAAGTATTTCGTCTTTTTCTTGTATGTCATACATGCATGTGTTACCTGTTTGTGTATCTTGTCTGTTTGTAATTTTTAAATGGTTTGTATTGATAAGTAAATTCTTCACGAGCCAGCATGACACAAGGAGGATCACTTTCCATTCGTCTTTTTAGTGTGGTATTAAAATGACAGAGTATTTGCTGTTTTTGCACCGATGATTAATCAAAGGCCTCCTTGGCCTTCCACATGAGTAATATTAAAACAAAGCTTGAGCTGATAGACACACGAGCTGTATTTGCAGTCTGACAAATCAACACAGTTATAGTGCAAGAGTTTGATATGTAGGTCAATGAATAATAAATGTTTATTTTAGTTCTTATTCTGCACTGGTGTTTTTTTTTTCAATTGACTCAGATTTTCTTCTTTGTTGCTTTTGTTGGCTTTGAGTTTAACACATTTTTGTGACTGATCGAATGTTTTGTTGTCCTGACTTTGTGCCAACGCTGCTGTTAGGATGTAAAAGTAAGTGCTGCTACTTTTTGATAAAATGCTACTTTACTGCTATGTTCTGCTGCCGTACAGCATTGAGTGAAAACCTTAAAGCAAATGGAATACAAAATTGTGTTGCTTATAATTCCTGTAGTTTTCATATTTTTGGGGTACAGTGGCTTGGAAATATATAGTGAAAAGAAGTATGTACTTTAACAAAAAACCATTTGTAAGTATTTATATTTTATTGGCCCAAAAGGTACGTATCATATTTTCCTGTGCAGGCAAAAAAAAACCCATTTTCATTATAATGGGTCCATCTTTAATCTGCGTTAATACCTTATAGCTAACATTTAATATTTTACTGTACAGAACTGTACATTTTTTATTACAGGTTTAACTCTAAAATTTATGAATATATTTTGGTTAAGAGAACTATTTTCATTTATATTACATTGGCCCCAGTATAGTCACAATTTTTATTAATAGTATATTGATAATATTTTGCCAATGTTTCAAACATTTTTGGTACTAGTAAACGGGTGCATCTCTCATATTAACATTTTGTGTTTTACCTATTTTCATTTAAATGGCATTGGCCAAAATGTGTCAATTGTAAAATGTTAAACAGTTTTGTAATTTACTTTCAACAGATAATATATTTTATAACTTGTTTTAGACTATACTATTAAATATAAATAAATAATTCTAATTACAAGGGTTTTGAAAGTGTGTTGCATGTCCATGCAAAGAGTGTAACCCATCCGTGTGCGTCACATAATCATGATGTCAGCTAAGTTTGCATGTTTGTCCTCTACATACTGTATAGTGTTTGTTTTTACAGGACGGAGAGACACCGCGCAGCGTTCTGGAGGAAATAGGACTGACATAAAACAAAAACAAAATTTCTCATGCACAAGACACACCCTCTTCAGCATAACTTGGCATTTTCCCAGCAACAATATGTTTGTTTTTTTTCTAAAATGATGTAGCGCTCTTTTATAAGCAATTCTTGACAATTATCAAGACAGTTTACATGCATAACCAAAGCTGGCACATCCACTGGTATGAATATGTTGTGTACGTAAAAAGGGAAATAAGTATTACAATAACAGAACCAAAGAGTTTCTTTAGCTTTTTTTTTAATACATATATACAGTATATTCTTACTTTACACTGAAAGGCACTGCTGTAGTATACAACGTTACGTCACTGTGGCCATTGAAATGTTACATTGGACATGTTCATTAAAATATGACATCACAATTCCAAGCCGCTGTGTCATTTATTTACATCGCATTAATATTGAAAAACGAGCAGTTGTAAAAATATATCGTTCCCGGAATGTTAATGCTAATTTCTGTAAACCTCGTCTATGACCTTTCACATATGTTAGCATGCAGCTAAGTCGCGAGAACGATGAATTAACATGGTTTGTTCGTTTCAACATACAGTACAGTATACTGTTTACTTGCCTTGCATGCTTTGATTGTGTGTTGCCGTTCTGTGTGTGTTAAAATATCAGTTGTTTGAAGGTTTACAAGTCCCGTAACATCAATGCTAATTTATGTTTGCCTGCTAATGCCGCTTTGCATGATACGTTAGAATTGCGAGAGAGAGAGACGGAGCGAGAATGAGAGAGAGAGAGACTACATTTATGAATTCAATTCATTTACTTCCAAGGGACAACTAATTTAATTGTATAGTGTGCGTCTTGGCTGCACAGCTTCTCGTGATTTATTGCTTATTATTGTTATCTATTGTCATATTTCGGCTTCTATATGTTGCCATGTAAATATATACTTATTAATTATTTTAACCAATCAGACTTTTAGATTCAAAATTCCGCGCTTTCGTATAGGCAGAGAGTGACGTCAGGATTTTTCCCATCCTCTGATTGGTTGACCGAGTTGCAATGTGATTCACAATTAAGCGCAGGTAACTGTTCAGGAGGGGACGAATATGTTGGACATTTTTAGAACTTCATTGTCAAGCTGAACTTTTAAAGAAAACCGGACATTGTCACGATTGGTCGGACGAAACAATAGCTGGCTGGCGTATTTCAACTTGTCAAAGGTTTGATTCGCCACTCCCAGCTCAGCAACGACAAGCTAGCTTGAACTAGCTTTCACCGCGAGGAAACCAAGAAGACATTTGGTCTGAAAAAAAGCGTCCCTGGTGAGTACAAAGCGTTTTATTTGGAGTTATTATGTTTCGTCACTCTCTTAAATAAATATTGATTGTGAACTGTATTGTAAAAGCTTAGAGTTGATTGAATTTAAGATAAATCTTGAACCATCTTACTTGCTTTCGTAATAATATGGTATTTTTCCTCTCCCTCCGTCTCTATCGCTCTGCCTATCTATCGATCAATATACTGTACTGCACACGTGTCAAACGCAAGGCCCGGGGGCCAAATCTGGCCCGCCCCATCATATTTTGTGGCCCGCAAACGCAGCTCAAACATGTCAACCTTCATGATCCTTTCTAAAATGTCTACCAAAATTTTCATTTATCATATGTAATAAATAAGACATGCATCCGAAACATTTTCTTGTTACCAAACCCCTCATGATAGTAATTTAAATAAAAGTTGAATCAACAGTTATTCTTGACTTCTTTATATGGTTTCAGTCATATCGGCCCTCCAAGTGAAACGGTAACTAAAATTTGGCCCGCGCCATAAATGAGTTTGACACCACTGCTGTACTGTAATGGACGGATAACGAATGCACAGGTACAGCTGTTGCCACAAGAGGGTGCCAAAGATTCCCTATGGTCCCATTGACACACCAGTTGTGTGTGCGCTCGCGCGCGCATGTGCATTTTCTAATTTTTGAGCTCTTGCTGTCAGGAGTTATCACGACACAATTAAGATAATTTGCCCGCAACGGCTGGTGGCAAGAAAAGCAATTTGGTCGCCTGTAATTTGTAATGTAAACGCGGGGCTGTCAGATGAAGATAAAACAGATGATTGCGGCCCAATTGTCTCAGTTAACTAACTCTTTGGAGAGACATCCGGGGTCCCTCGAGGGTGCGCTTTTGGTCTCCCTGAGCTTGTACACTTTCGATCCACTTCAGTTTTTGATTTTATTTATTTTTTAAACTTCTGATTACATATCTTCCTGTAGATGTCTTAATGTGCATGTTGAGGACATTAATGCGCACGCATGACATCTGAGCATGACATCTATTGTCATTTTACAATTAAAACATACTAAAAGGATTATTATTACAAACAGAAATTGTAAAATAAATAATGGTAAAGATATTATGAAAAAATAAAACAGTCAGACCAACACAAAACAATTTGGTATATAACGCACACTATATGAATTGGAAAATGGTTAGACAAAAAGTAAAACATACTTGATATTGGAAAACATACAAAATATTTGCCAAAATATTAGAAAATGATACAAAACATTGATGGACAAGCATATAAATAAAGATCACAGCGTTCGATGAAAATATATAAAAATACTGCACATGTAGAAAAAGCACTACATGGAACAAAACAAAAATAGTGGACAAAAATGTTGGACAGATGCTTAGAAAAATACAAAAAGATGATTAGCCTCAGAAACATTCGAGTCGGAAAGATACACGATCATTCAGAAAAGCAGAAACTTAGCAGATAGCTAATTTATTCTAACATTTAAATATTTAATGTAGCATAAATATTTTATCTATTTTTTACTAGAAAAAAAACAAAAATTACTTTCGAAAATCTGTGCTTAAATTTGCAGTCACAAAATGTCTTTCCAAGCTTAAAATGGAAATTTTTAATACGACAACTAACTAGAAACATTCACGATCATTTTCTGTTTTCATTTTCTGCATTAATAAATAGGTAAATATCATAAATGGGACATATTTAAGTCATGACATTTTGACGTCAGCCATTATATTGACTTGACTTGAATATAATGTCCACTAGATGGCACTGACACACTTCAGCAATTGCTGAACTCTTTCTTTTTTGCACGGCCGCTTTCTCTGACAGAATTTCAACGGCTTTTGATTCCACAGAGGGAATGATTAGCACGAGTGAATTTATTGTCATTCCAAGAGCCACTTGAGAAGTCTGCCAATGAAGAACTCATGGAGCCCAATGCTCAAATAGGCCATTGTCAATCAAAATGCCTGTTTTTCATACTTCGTGTGTTATTTCCATCATCACAGACAGACTTTTAAAAAAAAATAGTATTGTCATACCGGTGTGTGCGTCCGCCTATGTGTATGTATTTTTATGTGTGTGTGTCTTTGCTATCCAAAAACGTGAAACATGAAGATTTTCAAGCAGTTGTCAACGAGGGAAATAGGAAAATAGTGTCTGCTCTGCTGCTCATGACAATATTTAAAAAAAAAGTATTACGTGTTTCATTACAAGATAAAGTATTTTTAAAATGTTATTGAAAAATATGTTGGAAAATTTTGTCAAATTGCAAAATGATATATATTTTTATGTTTCAGGTTAAAATCATCCAAAAGTAATTAAAAGTCATCAAATGATCTCACGAGAATCTTATGGGACTTGCATTATGTTACTACCAGTGACACTTTTTAACAGGTATCAAGTAACTCATACTTTCTATTAAAAAAAAAAAATCTTTGAAAAAGTAACCGTCCTGTACACGTGGCCATGCAACAGCTGAGCCACCAACACCCCAAATTACTTTTACAAGCCTCGAATTCAAACTGACAGTCTGCAGTGAAACCCTTTTTTTTTTTCCAAAATCAAATATGGTGGTTTTGATGAGCCAAAACGATGAGTTATGTCCATGTACCAATATTTATGCAACTGTCTGTATATATATTTAAAATATAATTCAAAAATGTGTTTAGCTATATCTACCAACACCCTCCCGGGGGGGGGGAAGCTTTTTTCATTTTTTTTTTTTCCATTTCAAATTTTTGTCATTTATTTGTTTTCGATATATTTTGTCTTTTGGGTTGCGATGTACCACTTGAAACATAAAATTGCCACCTAAATTTTATATTTTAAAGAGGTTTTGAGACAATATTTGTCGGATATAATTGCAAATGTACTGCTTATTTATTTATTTAAGACAGGTAATATATTTGCTCATTTGTCTTTTTTTTTTTTTCCCCAATGTCAGCCACACGATGGCTTCGAGAGGGGAAAGAGTGGTGCCAATCGTCAGCCGTGAGCGTCGTTCTTGACCTTTGTCACGGGGTGGCATCATGTGACAGCGGCGGCTTGGCAGATGACATGTCGCCCTTTGGTGGTGGGCTGTCATGCGAGGCGAGCCCGCCGCATTTGTGGCATTGTGGGCCGCCACTCGGTTTCGGAGACGGAGCTTTGGTTGCCCGGGCCGGATTGAGAGCAAATCTCCGGCGTGGGCGGCGATAAGTCTTATCTGCTGTTGGAGGCTCTACAGAGAGAAGAAGAATGTCACTCAGGTGAGAGTGCACACGCCCCCGTGACTTCTCACACACACACACACACACATCGACGGCAGGATTTCCGAGGGCTGCGGGGGACTGGAGGGGCTCTTTGGCGCTCTCTGGTGGACAATGGCTGTAACGTTTTTGTTCATTTCATCCTCCCCCATCCATACTATTCTTTCGCTTTCTATCGCTCCCTTGCTAATTAAAATTAGCATGGATGTGACGGTAGTTACTGTAGGTACGTATAAACAAGGTTCCCACGGTCCTTAAAATTCATAAAAATCCATCAAAAAAAGTTTTAAAATTATTTTATTTCCTTAATTTTCAGGGAAAGCTTCTAAAATCAATAAAAATCCTTAAAAATGTATTTTTATTTGAAAATACATCGAAGTTTTATATTTTCTAAATTTAAATTTTTCTTAGTGTACTTTATTTGAGAATGAATTCAAGCTTTTTTTCATTTTCCTACCTGTAATACAGGTAAGAAAATGAAAATTTGACATACAGTATGTCAAATAAAGGGTTAGCTGAAATTAGTTTTTCCATATTAATGGCGTGCTCACTGAAATTAACATCGAAACATGCAGCATTGTTCCTCAAACTGACACCTGTTTAATTCCTGGGCAATCTAGAGGTACACATGGTGCCTCTGGGCTTTTCCCGAGTTGAGTTGTCGCAGCAAGTCAGTGGCATGTAAGGCTTCGCACAGTTTTTACATCTGATCCCCGTCCTTATGCGGTCCACTCATTGTTATCCGGGCTTGAGACTGGCTGTGGCTGAGAATGGCCATTTTGTGTTGCCGTTATGTTTAATTGATGCTGGGATTCTGTGGAGGTCCTTGGAAAAAAATGGCTGCCCCGCATCCACAAAAGTTAGAGACGCCCTGTTTTTAAAAGTCGTGCTGTCGTGTTTATCTTTGATATCCTCGCCCTTGGCGGTGACCTCTCTGTAAGCGGGAAGCTCACGCAGCAAAGTTTTTGCAGCATTTTGCAAAGGCAACTTTTTCTATTTCTTGCATTTAAAAAAAAAAACTTTTTACAAGAGCAACTCCGTTGTTTGTCACAAAAGGGTTGCGCGGCGAATACAAGGCGCGAATCAGCCGCTTTCAGGTGGCTTGTCTCGTGTTTGTTGCGAGCGCTCCAAGGTCCCTCGAGTAGACGTGAATGGGCGCATTGTTGGATGTCCATTGTGGCTTTATTCCCCCGGCCAGGTAGAATTGAGAATGGTGCTTTTCTTCTCACCGTTTTTGATCCGAAATATTGGCAAACGCTCCTTAATTACCGGCGTTAACTTCGGCTCGGAAGTCTTTGACGGGTTCCGGCACTGAATGGCGGGCCGGTGTTGTCGCAATACACTCAATAGACGCGGGTGATTTATTCAAGGGAGACGGGTTGAGACTTTGCAGTGAGACGCAGCGGCGTATTTTTTGGCCAAGGACGCATCGTTTTTCCACCACACAAGGCAGAATACATTTGCGGCCGCTCAGTTGATTGTGTGCGCACAAAAGAAAGTCCATTGATGCGTTGAAAGAGTAAGTTTCGATTCATACATTCACCCCAACTTCATTTATATTCACATAACACGGAAATTACTTTGGAAAATGTTCTTTCTTCAGATTCTCACATTCTAAAGTGTCCTTTGGAACATGAAGCAGAATGTTATGCCTGACCCTACCCTCCTGACTCTCATTTGTCGCCTTAGTAACCCTAACTCAATAATATTAACAGCCTTACCCATAAGCCGAACATCCTGACATCCCAACCCCAAACCTAGCGCCTACTTAGGAGAAACCGGTTGAAATATCCACCCGAACGCGGCCTTCTTGCACGTTAGTGATTGAGGCTACATTCAAATCTAGCTAGAAGCTTGAACGCAGCTAACTCCCTTTAATTTCACACTTGATGGGTGGACGGATGATTCCAGTCACACAAGAATTTGAATTCCAAACGCTAAAAAGTCAAGTTTCCACAATATGTCCCCTTGGAAAGAAAGCTTTTTCTTGACGCAATGGTTTTTGTTTGTTTGCTCGAGCTTTTGACGTTTGACGGCTGTCAGGCCTCGGCCGGGATTAAGGGCAACATCAGGCAGACATGTGTCCTTTCTTGCTTTTGTGCGCCCCCCCCTTTTTTTTTTTTTTATCTATCTATATATTTTTTTAGTTATCCGTCTGAAATATAATTTTTATCAAACTGACAGTTTCCTCAAAGTCGCGGTACGCCGCACGGTTATATTCATTACTTTTTGTCATCCCCCGTCATATCTCATCTCTCTCTCAGAAAATCACTTTTATTTATTTATTTATTTATTTATTTTGTTGTATTTATTTTTCTTGCAACCCCCACCACCACCACCCGCCCGCTTTTACTTTGCTTTGACCTTCCCGCTTAAATTGCTTGGCTTGTGTTATTCAGCGTTTGAGATTTACCCGGGTGAGAATATTGCAGTCGAGGATTTCCCGCCCTCTTAGCTGCCCAATAACTTGTGACAGGAATCCTGCCATGCGGGCGCTTGTTTGTATTCCCTCAGCTTAGGTGCAGATGATGGGAGGCTGTACCATACGAGGCGTATTCGGAAACCTCTCGTATACAGAAAAGTAGACGGGGAAAGTATTCCCCGATATGGACAAGCCGCGAATGTGTTTCTTTTTTCCGTACAGTACTCGCAAATACACACGATCGTGTTTAACGCGGCAAAACCAGTGATGGATGGGAACAGTGACGTGAAGTAAAGAACAACAAATGCTTGGTTACAGTATTCAGGTAGATGTCTGAAATACCGTATTTTCCGCACTAAAGGGCGCACCAAAAAGTCTGCCATTTTCTGAAAAGCTCACAGTGCGCCTTAAAATCTGGTGCGCGTTGTGTACGGTCATTACGGTAATATGTCGACCCCAAAATGGCTCCTTGCTGGAGACATGCAATAGAACACGGAAATAGAATAGCGGCACGAGAGTTCAACGTTAACGAGTCACTGTTATAACTTGCTGTTGGTTCAGTGAACTGTGTCGCTGCTCTATTAAATACGTTTTTGTTGCCGCTCCGAATAAAGGAGAGCTGTGGTGTTGGTTTTTTAAAACGCACACTTAATTAATGTTTTTCACAGTCTCAACAAATGCAGGTACGTCTTTGTCCGTCTCCGAGCCTTCTCTTCTTCCGTTCGACTCGAGAGCCGTTCATGACCGCCTCCGAAAAACGTAAATTAACGAATCCTTCAATGAAACTACGAACATTGAAAATAATGGATCAAAAGAGAAAATCAAGCGAGTAAATCACAAAATAAATTTTATAGCCCCCCCTTACGGAATTTATTTTGTGATTTCCTCGTTTGTGAATACAGTACACAACAAAGGAATAAATCACAAACACTTCTGAGACAGTCCAATCATTTTACTCAAAAATGCAGCGGTCCGCTGTATATACCGCATCTTGTAATTTTTTGGGGAGCATGACTGCTTTGTGTTGTTATTTGAGCTCATCTTATGTCACAGTTCAAATAAATCAAATGGTACGCACGCACGCATTGTCTCTGTCAGTCTTTCACGCTGTCTGTCATTCACTCACTCACTGACGCGCTTTACATTCAAGCGGAGGTCGCGACCCACCAGGCTGGCCCCGCCCACTAATGGCCTTATGAAACGTGCGCGTTAAAAGCCTCTTTTGGGCCTCATTCAAAGCACTTCACCTCTTGTCTTGTCAAATGCGCGACACAGACACGAGAGGCTTTTTCACGCGTGCGCCCGGCGTAATAGTCACAATAATCATTGTCGGTGTGGCACTGCTTGTCCATTTGCAGCGCGGGGCTTTAATCTTTCTTCATTAGTTCCCAATTTGGGAGAAATGTGCTCATCATGCCTCTCCGCCTCTCCCCCGATGGAACTCTTTGACTCCCTCCCCGACTCTCGCCGCCGCTTTCATCTGGCAGGCGGGAAGATAATTGGTTCCGTAAACATGCAGGTCATGGCCAGATGGGCATTCGGGGCGCCGTCCTCAGACGACGCCTTCGTACGCAAATCTGCATATTCGTCTTATTCGCCGGAACTGCGGGAATTGACCCGTCAGGCCACCTTTGCCAAATGTTATTGTGCCGCTTCTTTTGGGGGGGGCAGCATGTTGCATAATTTATTTTGATGTTTTACATGAAATGTTTCGCTCCTGATGTCATTCTGTTTGTAGCATTTGCCCAAACTCTGGTGAGAAACTGGCCATGTGGAGGTTGGGTGGGACTCGCTACTTGTGACTGTTGCCAATGAGGGGGGAAAAAAACTTGACAAATGCTCTCATTCGGCTCACTTTTTTGACATATATATATATATTCCATCAACTACTTTATTTGACATATTTTATATTCAGTTATTTTTACAAATAGCTTGATTTTGTTTCCTTTGGCAAACATTGAAATATTTTTCATCCAATGTGTTAATGTTTTTGTTTTTTATATATTTCCCCCCCCGAATTGCAAAAACATTTTTAGTTTTTTGTCACCATGTCCTGGCCGAGCATTGCAGTTAAGTTTGATGAATCACCATAAAATAATTCCAACGCCGCGCGTTTAAAAATTTGTACCCCAAATTTAGCAACATGAATTTTGGTAGACACGTCTATCATGAGTAGACCCACAAAAAAGCTCCAAGAAGCCTTGCCTGTAAAGGATCCAAGAATCCCTGCCCCTGGAATGTTTTTTTTGTTGTTGAAAATTCATCTCCCCTAAGCCTGTACTGCTTGGCAACATAAAATTTGGTAGACACGTCTATCATGAGTAGACCCACAAAATGCTCCAAGAAGCCTTGCCTGTAAAGGATCCAAGGATCCCTGCCCCTGGAATGTTTTTTTTTTTGGCTTGAGGCAACCATTTTAAAGGTCGGTTCCAGCGACCCTTGCTCCCTGGAATATTTTGAGAAAATTAATCCCCCAAAGCCGTGTCACTTGCTAACCAACACACAGTTTGGTAGACAGGTCTGTCATGAGTCGACCCAAAAAAAAGTGTCAAGAATCAATGCCTGAAAAGACACCAAGTCAGTCATTTTGGTGCAAAGTGAGCATTTTGGGATCATTTTTTTCAGGGTCTTTTAAAGATGAACTTGTCCTGAGATGTTGCAGTTATTTCCCAATTTGAATCATGCGTATTGTACGGATGTGTGACACCAAATAACTACCGTCTGCATTTCAGTCATTGTACTCGAGTTTGCCGTGGATTCGTCACAGCCTTTGTACGGTATCGGTAAGGAAGTGCGTGGCGTCACTAATGAAAAGTGATGGCAAGCACACGGCAAGAACGAGGAGGAACTGTTTGGAATTAAGCATTCAAAATGAAGAAAAGAGAGCGAGTGAGGAGGGGGGAGAAAGAAAAGCCACAAATATGTCTTCCCGGGTCCTAATCTTTTCGCTGGGAGCGGCACACACTGGCTTAAGCTTGGCGTTTTGCGCTGACAGGTCCCCCACCTGGACAAGCTTGGACAATGTCTCCGCCGTGTTTGGCTTCTTGTGGGAACAGTGGCTTAATCAGACGGGCCAAGCGACGGCACCTGCCCTATCTGCCTCTCCATTTGCCAGGCAAAATCTGGGAAAAGAGGCTAAAGCTCACTTTCATGCTTGTCTTTCATTCACGGTCTGCATGAGAGCTTATCAAAGTAGACCCCCCTCCCCTCTCACCACACTAAAACGCCATCTTCCCTCCTACAAGCGTTTTTTTTTTTTTTTCCCCTCGCGAAGATGCTCAACGTAAGTACAGCCCATCTGGCTAAATAGGAATCTCTCCTCGCTGTCACCGCTGCCACATTATGCCCCTGAGGGAACATTCTCTTCATAATATCATAAGCTGCTTAGCGGTGTGCTTCTATTTAAGGCATACATATTAATAGCTATAAGCAAATCATATTGGAAGTCTTCTCTCGCTCTGTCTCGTTGCCTTTTGCTGCTGTTGTGCTGGCTGGCTGTAAGAAGGTGCTAATAACTGCAAGGCCCCTCACACACTGGACCATCTAATCCCGATAAGCGCTCCTCCATGTGGTGGGGGAGGAGGAGGGGGGGGTACACAAGACTGCTGCCCCCCGCCCCCCCAAAAAAGACCACGACTCCTCTTTTCCTTTCCTTTTTCTAATTGTTGTAATCCGTCTTCCGAGAATTGCAGTTAAACTTGTCAAGTGTGTGCAGGAAATCGAGAATCAACATCTTACACTTTTTTATTTATTGGACTTAGTCTTCTGATCTGTAATTATTTTTAGTTTAGAATCTGTATTTTTTTTTTTTTTACAAATTCTAATCTTGTTATACAAAAATGGCCTAGTATGTTTTATAGTACCCGTTTTTCAATTTGATATACTTTTAATTCTCATTTTTATGAATGCATGTGTCCGATTATGTGTAGTATATTTTAGATTTTTTTTTTTACTTGAATTCTATTCAGTAAAATATTTTCTATTTTTGGGGGGAATCATTATATTTTTATGTATTTTATATTGTATACTGTATAAGTTATGGTCTATAATTTTTGCATTGTCGTTTTTATTTTGTGTACTTTTACATTCCCAATTGTTTTTTTTAATTGTAGTTTTAGATGTAATAGCAAATTTTTATATCTGCTCAATAAAATGTGTCAATTATGAAATGAACTTGTTGAAAAGAGAATCGTAAATGATAAAATAGACATTGATGCATGCATTATCTATGAGATGATGTTGCATCCATTGACTCATGGAGTATTCAACAAATCAATGTGCCTTCGTTTCTTGGTACAAAATTGTGTGCAGGACAATTTTAACTTATTAGACACAACTTAGATACTTATTTATTATATTACATGACTCTCACTAGCAATTCTCCATGCCTGTGTAATTTCGCATTTCCCCCAAGTGTTCAAAGCTCTGCACGCATGTTAGAATCTCTCTGAAAAACAATGCCAATATTGACAACTTTTTTGTTTTAAAACATGAGGCTTAGAATTTCTGTCATGATATTGCGCAATGCCAGTTCTGCTCTCAAAGAATCCCAAGAAACACAACCCAGTTCAGCACATTTGCATGTCGTGAAGGAGCAAAGCGCCTTGTCTTTTGCGTTTATTTTTTGTAGTACTTATGGCATGCAGTAGGGGGTGCTACTGCCTCACAAGGTCCCCGTTTTTTTTTGTTTTTTTTTGCATGTGTTGCCAAGGTAGCGGTAGGCAGCAGCGGCAGCATCAGCAGCAGGCTGAGCGCCGATGAGTGCTTCAATTGTGGGGATATTTCCCCCTTCTAAGCCTCGCGCTTGACAGCAACACAGTGCACTTATTTAAAGCAATTTCAAACATGTCTTGTCTGACAAGTTTTAAATCCCGCTTAACAGCCCGTAACAGCCAGCAGTTTACTGTCACAATTAAAGAAGAGCCGGCGTGCTCAAAAGAGACGAGGCGGGGGGGCAGAAGGGGCTGGGGTGAGGCGGGGGGGAGGATCACTTTCACTTTGTTCGGCCCACTTGTTTAGACAGGGCGTGTCTACCTCGATTCATTGTCGTCATTATTGTTGCGAGAATGTTTTTAGGTCAACCTTTTGAATGCTCATATTTGGAAAAAGTTATTAAAAATAAATGAATAAATTCGGGTCGTCAGTTTGTTAGTTTGTAAGCTAACAGTATTACACGGAAAAATTGTCAGCAATATTTCTTAGTTGGTGGGTTAGTTCACTGGCTCGTAAGCAAGTTAGTAAACTAGCTACAATGGACAGAACAGAAAGGGGCAGCAATAGATGGTTGGTCATTTGTGTTGCAGGTTAGTTAGTTGGTTAGTACTGCAAGTAACTAATATTTTACTGAAACGAGACAGATGTTGGTTAATTATAGGAAGTTGGCTCGGTATCGAGTAAACTAGCAGTAATGTACCAAAAAAGAGAGAGACATAACATTGGTTAAGTGGGGTTGTTAGTACAATAACTACTCTACAGAGCTACAGGCATGGTTGGTTAACGAGGTAGGTAGTACTCGAGTTGGTTTCTAAGCGATCGATATAAAAACAACAATACAGGCATTGTCAATTGGTTGGTTAGTAAATTAGGTCGCTAGTTCGTTACATTCTGCAAATACTGTACTGCCACTTTATGACAGTTTGACGAGCAGAATAAGCGAGTTATCAGCTAAAACGACATTGGTGATTTCCACATGGTAGAGTGTCGTGCCACAGCCCTGACGAAACCCATTTACAAACCTCGAATAGTTGCCTATTAATGCAACAAGATGCTGACAAAGTATGTATGTCTAAATAAGGGCTGCCCAACCTTTTTTTTTTTTTTTTGACTGAAGATCTACTTTTCAAGCCAACCAACCTTCCACGATCCGTGATCGCATGAACACGCACGCGCATGTTCATGCACACACGAATATACGCTTGAACGCACACACGCATGCCACGATGAACAACAGCCATAACGGCCCCTAACATGAACAAAACAGAAAAATAAAGTAGATGCAATTTGTGGGATTTCAGACTGCTCACCGCTAACAACTCCTGGTGATGGAGGTCACGCGCCACCGTAGGTTAAAGGTGACCTGCTTTTTTTTTTTTTAAATACTTTTTTGTGAGACTGATAGGATGCTTAGGGTGCTGTGTGCACTAACACAAAAATATATATATGACATTAATAAGACGCACACAGACACACAAATCTTTTTTTGTCCCCCATTTCCCCTTTGACCCCCTGTAATGGAATGGCTGAAAACCCCTTAACTAAATGAAACTCCTCACTCACTTCAGCATAGTTCTTTGACACCAGATACAACAAAGCAATATTGTTATTTCACAAAAATACTGATTTTGCAGATTTTGTTCTATGAATAGTGTAGTGTTAGTTTTAAAAAAAAAACATTCAGACAAATTTGCTGACCAGTTAATTCCTTTAGTTGAAGGATTTTTCTCTCCAAACATCATGACCATGCGTTGATCGGGATGGTTAGATGTTGTTTTCTTATTTTCTTCTTTTAATGCGGGCCTGTCTTCCTGCCGTTTGCGCTGCCGACCCGCACAGATGGACTATCCCCCCTCCCCCACCCACCCTTGTGCTCAGATTCCTGGCACGTTATCGCAGCTCCAAAGAAGAAAACAACAAACCAGCAAATGTAACAATCTGGGCCCTGTCCTCCTTGGGCGGCGATAAGCGCAGCGCTACGTGTTGTTGCTGTGTGAAAGACACCCTTTATCGGCTCATGCCTCGGCCCCGTGCTTAGTCTAGTCAGCCGGGGAAATATGACGGGAATCTTGATAGGGAAGCGGGCTCCCATCTCACCGTCATCCGTGTTTATGCGCCACCTTTCTCGGGGGGCCAAACATGTCAACAGTGTCGCGGGAAGCGAGAGGTGTCGTCTCGCGCAAACGACACAATGCGGCAGGACCGCTAGCGGCGGGGAAAAACGTCGGCAATGTACAGTACACTGCTGACTTACTCGACTGCTGTTGACATGTGGTAAAGGGATCAATAGTATGTTATTCTTTAGTCAGTCAGCAATATACTAGAAAGAAAAAAAAATTTCAGCAAAACAAGCAGAAATATTTAAAACGTATGGCCACAATGTTACTGTCCGTAAACTACTTTGTTAGCGGCATGACATAAAAACATCGATTGACAAACTAAACTTTCAAAGTCTTCTGGGGGGGGGGGGGGG